>JAMXBD010003526.1:0-115806 GCA_024138025.1 Combretum micranthum
AATAACCACTAGGAAACAATCGTTAGCTTAGCATCGCAAAACCTTCATAGGTGACCTAATGAGACTCTCATAGAATGCCGCTTTAGTTACTTTAGTTGCTTTTGGTATTGTGTTGTTATTGTTAATGTTGATTGTTTCGTTGTTGCTTCTATAATAAATTTTACTTGATTTTTTATTTGAGGATTTTTGCACATGTTGTTTAAATTTCAATAAGCTATATTTAGTTTTATGATTTTAGAATTTTATTACTTAATTCACTGATTTACCTTTTCAACTTTTATTTTTCCGCTCGCATTAATACTTCTTTTATTTCCGTACCTCGTTTGAAAACATTAATAAAATATATTGAGAAGATTACTTAACCAGAGAAAAATAAAATCTGCTACAGCCGAGGTAGAAGAAGGAGACGTCAGGAGAAAACGCCTCCAATCAACCCAATATGGAAGAAGGGCAACAAGCTACCCCTCCTCCAAATACTCCTGCAAATGCTACCTAGGTAGCTTTGCAAGCCATGCTTGGACAAATGGCACAAATGACACAAGTGCTCGAAAGCACTTCGACAAAGTTTGCCAGCAGCGGCACAAGCACAAGCTCCAGCTCTACTCCGCCACCACTTGCACCCAAGCTTCTGTGGGGATGCAGCACGGAAAGCGCGCACTCTCACATGCGCCTTTGCCTCCTCCACCACCTATGAGGCCATACAAAGCTCCCTACCTGAGTTCATTAAGAGTAATAGATATTTTGAAGGGACTTTTGGGAGACCGGATGAGGCTGAGGATTGGTTAGCTCAGATAGAGCGATCATTTAGGGCTTTTGAGGTACCACTCCACCTGAGAGTTGACTATGGCACTTACCTGGTTCGGTTGAATGACGGGTTTGGTGGGAATCGAAAGAAGAGAGCTCATGTCACTAGTTACTTGGGAAAGGTTCTGCCATGAGTTTTTTGGAGAATTACTTCCTGAAGTCTCCAGGTGCAGTTAAGCTCAGAATTCCTGAACATTTCTCAGAAGGGAAGGACCGTGGAGCATATGAGACGAGTTTAATCGATTACTGCAATATGCTCCGGATTCTTACAAGCACAGTGAGGAGCTAAAAATACGAGTTTTCTTGAATGGATTAGATGAGGAGTTTGATAAGATCATATTTTATACAATTTGTTGATGTTTACAAGAGCTAGAATGGATACTTGTTTTGATTGAATTTTATGTTTTAGGACTAATTTGGACAAAGAAATCAAAACAAGAGAATTTGAATTGAAAGTAGGAAAAATTGAAGTCAAGGTCGGCAATTCAACATTCAAAGTCGCTAGCGTTCAGATGGTGTACAACTCAAGGCCGCTGCAGCACTGCCAGCTTTGCCGAGTATAAATCTCCACTACACTCAAAGCCACCTCAAAGCTGCTGGCGTAGAAGATGAAGAAGCCAGCGTACTTGAAGGCCGGCAGCTCAGAAATGAAAAATCACCAGCTTTGAAGGAGTTACATTATAAGCCGGCACTTAAGCCGCTGGCGTTGAGGCAGCGTACATCATAGATCTGAAGCAACATGAAGATATCAAACGCTTGGAGGAAATTGAAGAGACAAATTTGTTGGAGTGTCTTACGCCGGTGTCTAAGCTGCGGCTTAGGGACAGCGTTCGAGCAAAATTGATGCAACGCTTTCATTTCTGACCACATACGCGGCTAGATCTACATCTAAGCTGCCGACGTAGAAGCGGCCTACATGTGTAACTGATATTGAAGGCTGCCAGTGCACTGCCTGCGCAAAAGATAATTCGAAGATACGCCACCTGTAAGCCGTCGGCGTAGGATCCATAACTGCCCGCGTACAATGTGAAACAGCAAAGTTCATTTAATGTTTTGCACGAAATTTTTCCTATAAATAGGGGGTCTTCTCCTCACTTTCAGAATCATCCAATCATCCAATCCACATCCAAGTAGCTCTAAATCATACTATAATACATAGATTAGAACAAGCATTCCATAGAGATTTTTGAAGAGAAATTGAAGTTGTTCAAGAATTTTCAAGTGAAGCTTTGGTATTTTGAATTGGTGATATCTAATCTTTTTCTTTTATGCAATTTATATATCTGAATATTTTGATCATAATGAAATCATTTGCAATTTCTTATCTGATTATTGAATCATCATCCATGAGTAGCTAAATTCCTTTTGTGGGAAGTTGATGAGCTTTAAACATGCTAAAATGATCTTTGAATCCATGTTATAAGATAGTTAGAATCATGAATTATTCATATTGAGTTCTGATTATTCATCATATCTTTGGTGTTAAGAATTCTAATAATCGGAAGGGAATTAGAGTTCATATGAATTTATAAATTGAGATTAAATTACAATTGCGAAAAGCGGCGGAGTTTAATCTAATTTAGAAATTGTCCATGAATTTAATGCAATGTTTTATGTTGATTTCTCACTAAGGAATTAGGGGATGTTAATATAAAGTATTAGTCAATTATAGAATCGGAAGGTTTATAATTGTAATTTTTTCCACTAATAATTTATTTAGCGAAAGCTATTGAATTGTTTTTGTGGTTTAAAAGGTTTTTTAAACTCTTTTTTTTAAATCTTGGACAATTTCTTATGAATTATCCATGAATCTGATATCATTATAACATGACTTCAAGTTGATTGGCAATAGTTAAAAGTGGATTCTGCTCCTTCCCATATTTTTCTAATATATCACTCTCTTCAAAACTCATTGCATTCATCTAGATACCTAATTAGATAATTTAGTTTAATCTTAATCTAATCATTTGAAAAGATCAATTGCCTAGATATTAGTATTAGTTGATAACTGTCTGGTAGTTAATAGATCTCCGTGGGATCGACACTTGACCCATGCTATATTACAATAGAAGGCCCAGTACTCTTGCTGGAATAGATGCTTTGAAAATTCACTACTAAATACAGCACATCAGAGTTGAGGATGAGACTAGAAGACTTTAATATTAAGAACTTTGTTGAGCTAGTAGAAAGAGCCCAGATAGTGGAAGGGGCTAAGAAAAAGAAGGGCAAAACTGCTGAGAAGCCACCCTCGGTTTTTGGAAAGAAGTTTTATGGGAGATTAGGATCTGGATTCTCCCACAAGAAGTTCAAGCCATCTTATGGCTATAAGGGTAACACTAGTGGGGGACAGGTTACCCCTAAGAGTGTCAGTTGCTGAAAATGTAAGGGGGATCATACCCCAAGAAATGCCCACAGTTAGCAGATAAGTGTTATTTCTGTGGCGACTCATCCCAAAGATTGTAACTGCCCAAGAAGACTACTACCATGTGCTTTGTCTGCAAGCAATTTGGTCACTTTACCGATGAGTGCCCTCAAGGAAGAATGCTCCAGCTCGACCTTTTGGGGGATCAACGGCAGCAAGACCCGGGAATGGGAATGGTGGGAATAATAGCAGTCGTGTTGGGTCAGCAATGCACGGAATGAGGATCTACAACCTCGAAGGGCAATGGGGTATGCGAAGAGATGGGAAATGAAGACTGCGGATTGGCTACCCTCGAGGAGGATAATGGCCCGGACTTCGGTCTTGTGACAGGTAGGTCTCCTAACTCTTTTCATTGTTTTTCTGCTGCTTTGATTTTTTAAGATTCAAGTATAGAAAAGAAAACAAGTCGGTTAAGTTAAAGAAGTTAGGAAGATGAGTTAGGATGGTGTGAAGGAGTGATTAGTAAGTGTTGGACGCAGGACATATACGGATAGCTAAGACGATTGCCTATGCTCTTTTTGCACGGGAGCCACAATTCGTTCATCACCACCAGATGGCTAGATAGGTTGGTTTACAATAGCCACTGTTGCTCTAGCTTTCGTGTTTGAACCCCGACTGGGAGTGTGGTGACGACAAATGAGATGCTCAAGGATTATCAATGGAGATTCATGGGCATGTTATGAAGTGTGATTTGATAGTATTGGAGATGAATAAATATGAAGTGATTTTGGGTATGAGTTGGTTAGCTGTTGCTAAAGCCGTTGTGGATTGTCAAAGGAAGAAAGTAAATTTCAAGAATGTTGATGGAATGGATGTTGAGTTCATAGGTGAGGCTGTAGTCTCAAGAGGAGAAGATCTATGCTCATTTGAGTTGATCATGGATGGAGAGGCCGAGATGGAAAGTGAAGTTTGTCTTAATGCAACAGAAAAAGAAGAAAGATTACCTAAGATTGAGGATATAACAGTTGTTAAGGAATTTCTCGATGTCTTTCTGGATGAGCTACCAGGTTTGCCACCTAAGAGGGAAATTGACTTCGAGATTAATTTGGTGCCAAATACTGAGCCGATATCTAAAGCACCATATCGTATGGCCCC
Source organism: Combretum micranthum (assembly GCA_024138025.1). Classification (NCBI taxonomy): domain Eukaryota; kingdom Viridiplantae; phylum Streptophyta; class Magnoliopsida; order Myrtales; family Combretaceae; genus Combretum; species Combretum micranthum. The sequence continues at coordinate 4,322 of JAMXBD010003526.1, forward strand.
TGTTGAGTTAAAGGAATTACAAAGGCAATTGCAGGAACTCTTGGACCATCGATTCATAAGACCAAGTGTGTCAACATGGGTTGCACTTGTATTATTTGTTAAGAAGAAGGATGGTTCAATGAGACTATGTGTTGATTATCGGGAGTTGAACAAGGTTAATTAAAATAAGTATCCACTTCCAAGGATTGATGACCTTTTCGATCACTACAAGGAGCAAGTGTATTCTCACGGATTGATCTACGATCGGGTATCATCAGTTAAGGGTTAAACTGAAGATGTGCCAAGACTGCTTTTCGGACTCGTTATGGACATTATGAGTTCTTAGTGATGTCTTTTGGATTAACAAATGCTCCTGCCGCCTTCATGGACTTGATGAATCGAGTATATAAGCCATTGTTGGACAAATGTGTGATTGTGTTTATAGATGATATTTGATATACTCGAAGACAAGAGAGCAACACGAAGAGCACCTTCGCATGGCTTACAAATCCTAAGGGAACATAAGCTATACGCAAATTTTCTAAGTGTGACTTTTGGCTAGATAGGATTTCATTTTTGGGACATGTTGTGTCGGGTGAGGGCATATCAGTAGACGCCGAGAAGATTAAGTCTGTGGTGGAATGGAAGCCACCCAAGACCGTAACTAAAGTAAGAAGCTTTTTAGGTTTAGCGGGATATTACCAGAAATTTGTCTAAGACTTTTCCAAGATAGCCAAGCCGTTAACCCAGTTGACTCAAAAGAATGAAAAGTTTGTTTGGACGGAAAAGTGGGATCAAAGCTTCCAAGAATTGAAACAACGACTTGTTTCTGCTCCAATCTTGGTTTTGCCAAACCCCGAGAAATCCTACATGGTATACAGTGATGCTTCGAGAAATGGTCTCGGATGCGTTCTCATGCAAGGAGGGAAGGTGATTGCGTATGCATCAAGGCAGTTAAGGCCACATGAGCAAAATTATCCCACGCATGACTTGGAGTTAGCCGCAGTTTTCTTTGCTTTGAAAATATGGAGACATTACCTTTATGGACAAAGGTGTGAGATATACACCGATCATAAAAGTCTTAAGTATTTGTTCACCCAAAAGGAGTTGAACATGAGGCAGCGAAGATGGCTAGAGTTAATTAAAGATTACGATTTGGGGATAAATTATTGCCGGGAAGGGTGAATGCAGTTGCCGATGCCTTGAGTCGCAAGAACCACAGGGAGGTTGCAACTCTTTTGATAGACCAGAAAGAATCAATTAAAGAATTTAAAAGGCTAAGCATTGAATTCGTTGGGCAAGACTTGGAAATGGAAATAGCAAATTTGGCGTTGGAACCAACTTTGGTGGAAAGGATTAAAGAGGCTCAGCGCTATGATGAAGTGATACAAAAGATAAAAAAGGAAGTTCAGGAGGGAAAGTATATTGATTTTTCAATAGATGATGAGGATGTGGTAAGGATAAAAGGACGATTGTGTGTGCCTTATGACGAAGAAATGAGGAAGGAGATCATGGGTGAAGCGCACAATTCTTGGTACACGGTACACCCGGGAGGAACCAAGATGTACCAAGACCTTAAGGGACATTATTGGTGGAACGAAATGAAACGGGATGTGGCAGATTTTCTGATTAAGTGCCCAACATGCCAACAAGTTAAGGTAGAACATCAAAGGCCGGGTGGATTGTTAAAACCTTTACCTATACTGGAATGGAAGTGGGACTAGATTTCTATGGACTTTGTTTGTGGTTTACCAAGGACACCGTCAGGTCATGATGCTATATGGGTTGTAGTTGACCGATTAACTAAGTCTGCTCACTTCTTGCCAATAAGTATGACTTTCTCGATGGATAAATTGGCGAGGCTGTACATGAAGGAAATTGTTTGCCTACATGGAGTACCGGTCGGGATTGTATCGGATCGAGACCCGAGGTTTATGTCTAAGTTTTGGATGAGCTTGCAGAAGTGTTTAGGGACAAAGTTGCATTTTCAGCACAGCTTATCATCCTCAAACTGACGGACAATCTGAAAGAACAATTTAGACTTTGGAAGATATGCTTAGGGCATGTGTGATGGAGTTCAAGGGATGTTGGGAAGCGCACTTACCTTTGGTTAAGTTCGCCTACAACAACAGCTATTACTCAACTATCAAGATGCCGCCTTATGAGGCCTTATATGGACGTAAGTGTAGATCCCCATTGTTTTGGGATGATTGAGAAGTTAGTTCTTGGACCCGATCTAGTGCAAGATGCCACCGACAAGGTTCGGATAATCCAACAACGGATGAAGGAAGCTCAAGATAGACAGAAAAGCTGGGCATATTTGAAAAGAAGGGTTCTTGAGTTTCAAGTGGGTGATCATGTGTATTTAAAGATAAATCCCATCAAAAGTATCCATTGAGTTCGCTCACAAGGAAAGTTGAGCCCCCGGTATATTGGTCCTTTCGAAGTATTGGAACGGGTTGGAGAATTGGCATACCGCCTTGCCTTACCCCAAATCTTTCGGGAGTGCACAATGTTTTTCATGTCTCGGTTCTTCGCAAGCACATAACCGACCCGGATCAAGTTATAGAATTAGAACCGATGTTATTAAAAGAAAACCTCACTTACGAGGAGAACCCGGTACAGATCTTGGACACAAAGATACAAAAATTAAGGAATAAGAAAATTAAGTATGTGAAGGTTCTTTGGAGGAATCATACACATGAGGAAGCAACTTGAGAGGCAGAAAGTGAAATGCGGCAGAAGTACCCTAGTTTGTTTGAGGGATCAGGTACGTCGTTCAAGTTTTGCAGACAAAACTTTCCTTAAGGTGGGTAGGTTGTAAACCCCTGTTTTCTCAAGCCTTAACCTTAAGCCGGAAATCTATCGGAGACATTAAGTCAACGGATCTGAGTAAACCCTACAGTTTAGATCCGACAAACTCGAGTTCGTAAATCGAGAAGTCGAAAAAAATTAAAGTGTTTAGAATAGTCCGTAATAATATTTGATTTATTAAAAATATCAGATTGGTTATTTCGGCTTATTTCGAACCCGTTTGGATACTGCTTTGGAAAGCGTGTCCCGGGGCTCGGAAAATTAAAAATATATCTTTAATATTTTTAGACTCGTATTTTTATAAGGATTTCAAAAATATCAAGTTTAGAATTTTTCGGATTCTAAAAATATCAGTTATAGCTCATATAAGCTTATTTTACTCTTACCGGTAACTTAATTGTTAAATTTCTAAAAATAATTTAATTGATTATTTTATTTAAATCATAAAAATTCTGCACTTAAATAAAAATATTTTTCTTAATTTATTTATATATTTTCTTATTCAAAAAGCCACTTTATCAACCCATACCTCAAGTACACATCATTATCATTACTACACATTATTATGTCTTCTTTTGCTTTTTCTTACACTCCATTTCCCAAAATTGCAGCTGCCCATTCCCCAAAATTAGCCACTTTTCATTATTTTTAATTATTTATTTGATATTTTAAAGTCTCTTTTAGTTAGAATGGAGCAACTTGTTACACTTTCAAAAATACAATTAAAATCAAACACACCACTCCCCCCACAAAGACACTCACTTGTGCAGCTGCTGTTTTTTTTTTTTTTTCAATTATTTAACACACTTCCTCTCTATTTAAGCATCTCATTCCCTCTCTTTCACCTTTACAAACCCTACATTTTTCCTCTCTCTTTTTCCCTTCTTTTCTCTTCTTCTTGCTTGTCTTCTTAGAACAAGCTGCCACCATTTTTCCTTTTCCACATATTTTCTTGCAATATTTGAGGTAATCATCTTCTTTTTAGCTCTTATAAGATGTTCTAGGATGATCATGGATGTTTCATGCATCAAAGGACATTCCACAAGCTTAAAAGCTATGGATGATGATGCCAAGAAGTGAAACACTCCTCTAGATGATGATCTCTTTTGTTCTTAGTATTTTTGTTATTTGAAGGCTTGTTTATGTGTAGATCTAGAAGTTTAAGGCCTACTACCAAGTTTTTCTTATGTTTTCATGGTTGAATATTGAGTAGATCTTAGATTTGAGTTTGAATGAAAAAGTAAAATTCGTAACTTGTCAAAGCTTTAGTTATGTTTATGTGTAGATCTAGAAGTTTAAGGCCTACTACCAAGTTTTTCTTATGTTTTCATGGTTGAATATCGAGTAGATCTTAGATTTGAGTTTGAATGAAAAAGTAAAATTCGTAACTTGTCATGGCACCATTTTAAAAACCCTCTTCAAAGTCTTAAAATGGAAGTTTTTGTTAAGAAAATGAAGGTTTGATGGATGTATATCATCAAGATTTCATCTTACAAGAATCAAAGTTGATTTTCAAAGACAAAAGTTGTATTTTCAATCAACACAAAGATCTAAAATAAAAATATGTTTTCCAACTCAAAAATGAGGATTTTATTCAAGAAATGAAGGGTTCTTAAGATATAATATGTAATGGGTTGTTTTTCATGAGTTTTGATGAATTTTCTCAAGAGATATGTTCAAAATAAATTTATGAAAATTCGGATCTAGACCAAGACCCATTTTTGAAACCCATCATTCAACTTTAAAATGAAGATTTAGACAAAAATATAAAGGGCTCTTGGTATAGATATCTTAAGGAATGAATTTTCATAAGTTTAAATGAGTTTTCCTAAAAAGTATTTCTAAAATCGAGTGCTTTGTAAAAGACAAAATTTAGGTCTTGTTTTCATTATAAACTTCAAAGAGGAAATTCGTATCTAAGGGAAGACCAATTTTGAAAACCTCCTTTTAGGTCTCAAAACAAGTATTTTATATTGAAAATGGAATTCCTTGATGATAAATAATATAGGAAAATTATTTTCATTGAACTAAGAAAGTTTTAGTAAAGGAATTACTCAAAACAAGACAATGAGTTTCAACTTATAAATTTTGGTTTTATGAAAATGGATTCTTAGAAGTCTCTTTTGAACTTTATGTTTGAGATTAAATAAGTGTGTAATCTCTTGATTTTGTTTTAAAGGTCCTCTTGCAAGTTTAGGACTAAAATAAGTTAATCTAAGTAGTTAAATAGAGTAGATATGGCAATTTTTCACAAAGGCTCAAATCTTAGATTTTCGCCACCCTACTGTACAGTATGTTTCCGACCCTTAAATGACCTTATATGTTTGAATTAACTTTAGAAATAGATAGCTCTTTCGAAGTAGGTAGAAATCGGTATATTATAGGCTTAATTCCGAGTTAAAATGAGTTAGATATGACCTTTTCAAGTTAAGAATTCAACCTAGGCGAAAATTGACGAACGTAGTAAATAAAATTGTTAACTTTAATAGAACTTCTTAAGAGATACTCATTGAGGGTATTCTTTGTACTTAGGTGAATTAGAGGACGGGTTACCACTTCCCGAGGACTATTACGACTAGTGGATTTCACTACATGACAAGTGAGTTCATTTCTCAATTAATTATGCTCTTGGGTGTGCTTGTAGTAGTAGTGGCATTAGACTTAAGAAAAGATAAAATTGTGATTGAATGGTGATCTAAACTTGCATGAATGAATGATAAGTATATCGAGGCAAGATTTGTTGCAATAACCTTGTATGAGCTAGTATAGATTTGGAGTGTCTGAAATATGTATGATCACTTTTAAATTATCTAATTAATATGACATGATTATATGAATAAATTGTACATGCATATCATGTAGTGAGTCACATATCATTGTCGAGTATGCCTTTGGTGGGACAAAGCTGTATTTGGGAGGCAGCGGGTCTTTAATTAATGGGACTAGGGTTGCATGACTTATGGACCAACATTAAAATTGTGGTTGCATGTCTTATGGACCACCCCACTTAAGATTGGGACTATGGTTGCATGTCTTATGGACCAACATTGGAACTGTAGTTGCATGACTTATGAACTACCCCAAACCCCGAGTGGAGGGCGTAAATCCATTCACATATGACTACCGGAAAGTCATATGCTTGCTTGCTCATTTGCTTGTGCATTCATATGGTTGCTTAATTATAACTTGCTTGTATAGATATTTTAGCTTGATCGAGTATGTTACTTAGAAAATGAATCTCACTAAGCAATTAGCTTATACCCCAATAGTTTTTGTTGCAGTGTTCCTATTTTTGGATGTTCCAAGAGGACACTTTATGCGGGTTTATCACATTGGATTAAAGAGTTTTTGAGGAAGTCGAGACCTAGTATAGGCGTGGACTTCTAGAAAAATCTCTTTAATGTAGATTAAGATATATGTAATTGGAGCTAAACGATGTAGACTCCTATTATTTTGGTGGGGGTATGCCCCCTTGGCTTTTGTAAAGTTAACTATTTATCTTGTTGTGATTTATATTCTTAATGCTATGTATGCTTTCTTAAGACTACTCGAATGAAAGTGTGATCCTAAAGGTTGTATAAGTACACCTTACACTCGATATGTAAACTTATGGAGTGACTAAGGTTGTCATACTTAAGTTTAAATATCGGGTGTGGTGGACTGTTGCGTTTAGGGTACCCTTTGGGGCGTGACAGGCGTTGAGTATCACAAATGCCAGCTTTCAACAATTAAAACAAAGCAACCAGCTTAGAAGAAGAAAGGTCACTAGTGTTGGAATTTTTGAATGTATGCTGGAAAAATCAACTTGTACACTACTGGTATTGAGCAAGTGCTACTTGTGAGTAGAATGCAAATTTTTAAGGTTAACACCTACACTGCTAGCGTACAATTGGATCTCATCGATATTCAATTTTTCATCCTACACTGGCACATAGAAACTCTACTTTATCGGTGTTTAGGCGGTGTAGCCTATCTACAGTTTGCAAGTCATTAACACTGAAGCAAAGCTTGCAGTGTTCAACCAGTGTAGACCTATATGCCGACCCCATGCTACCGGTGTTGGATATGTAACCACCGGTATACCAATGGAACAACTCAAATTCCTATGAGTAGAATAGAAACCCTAGATTAGTTTGTCTAGAAAGTTGTTTTGGATCAAAATTTGTTTCAATTGAAGCCTTGTAATCATTTGAAAATTGGATTGAAGATTTCTTTGAAGTTTTGCAACAAGAATACTTTTGATTGAAATTGGTGACTTTGATCCATATTATTTATGCAATTTCAATTGTTGTTTGTGTTGTTAAGATGAATTCTTTTGTTGCAATTACTTTGTTTTGTGTTTTTTTTATTCAATCCATGAGTTTCTAGATTTTTGTTATGGGAAATTGATGAAACCCTAGATAGCTAAGATGATTATTGTAATCTTGTCATAGAACTATTAGATTTGTGGAATATTCATGTTGCAAGTCCAACTATAAATCTTGTTTCTTGTTAAACTAGTTTATAGGAATCTTAATAACTCGGAAGGGAAATTAAGGTTCATAGGAATTCTTAAATTTGGATTAAATTGCAATTACGGAAGTGGCGTGGTTTAATCTGGTTTAGAAATTATCCATTGAGATTAATGCAATGTTTTTAAATTAGTTTCTCACTAAGGAATTAAGAGAAGTTCATTTAGGGCGATAGACCATTATAGAATTGGAAGATTCATAATTGTATTTTTTATTCCACTGTTAATTTGTATAGCGGAAGCTAATGGATTGATTGGTGGTGCTAAAAGATTTTAAAATTTAAGATCTTTGATAATTTCATATGAATATCCATAAAGCTAATTGTTATTATAGTAGGATGTCAATTTCATTAGTGGAACTTGAGTAGATTCTATTCCTTCCACATTCAATTGATATATCTTTCTTGAAAACACTCTCTTGTTCTCATAGATAGTGATAATCTAGGTTTAGCAATAGTTAAACTAATACCAGTTTAGTAGTTAATTAATTCTCGTGGGAACGATACTTAATCCATCATTATATTACTTGATCAGACCCTACGCAATTATTGGGGAATTCGCTCTTATTTTATATATATACATTTTCAGTAGATTAGATCCACAACTATAAATATGGAATCAAAACCTCTCTTAGACCTAGGTAAACCCATAACAAAGTGCATAGAAATATCATTCTAAGGCTCATTGGGGATAGGAAAAAGGTAATATAGACCATAAGGCATTACCCTAGATTTGGACTTCTTGCAAGTTACACAACAACTACAAATTCTATCCACATCCCTTCTCATGTGAGGCCAATAAAAATGCTCAGTTAATATATCTAGAGTTTTTATCACACTAAAATGTTCCATCAGACCTCTACTATGAGACTCTTAAATAAGCAACTCCTTCATAGAACATTGAGGCACACACAATCTCCCTTATCTAAATAAAAAGTCCTCATGTCTATAAAATTTCTTAAAAGCTCCCTCCTCAAATACAGTGTAAATAAGCAAAAAATTCATGATCACCAACATATATACTATTTCTTGATATGTTCAAAGCCTAACAATTTTGCATTAAGAGTTGAGAGGAGGACATACCTACGTGACAAAGCGCCAACAACCACATTTTTCTTACCTTGCTTGTAATAGATAACATAAGGAAAAGTCTTAATGAACTCCATCCAGTAGGCATGTCTCCTGTTCAGCTTTCCTTGCCCCTTCAAGTGCTTCAGTGATTCGTGATCAGTGCAGATTACAAACTCCTTTGGCCACAAGTTATGTTGCAAAGTCTTCAAAGCCCTTACTAATGCGTAAAGCTCCTTTTCATAAGTAGGGTAGCTAAGAGGTGCTCCATTCAAATTTTCACTGAAGTAGGCTATTGGCTTGCCCTCCTACATCAATACAGCTCCCATGCTAACGCTAGATCTACCACATTCAATCTCGAAGGTTCTAGAAAAGTCAGGTAAAGACTACAAAGGCGCAAAACATAATTTATTTGTAACGTCTTAACCTTAAGGCGTTCTCAGCAAGTCACGTGTCCTTAACAAGACAGACACGCTAAGGCTATATATTTCTAAATCCACAAAAAATGTATAAATTATCAATTTTCACAATAGGATACTTTAGAACTTCATACTAATAGGAAACAATCTATCTTCATAATATCAAAACTAAAAGTTTAAAATAACCTAATCCTTAAAACATTAATAATCTCAAAGGAAATTTATTTCAAAATAAATTGTTTCTCCTCTCAGATCACTAATCTCATATTGGTAAGCCCCAGAGAATTTCAGAAAATAATTCCAAAACAAACATAGAAAATAATCTCATGTCTCAACGGGTACCCTAAATGTAATAGTCCGCCACACTCAATATTAAAGCTTAAGTATGACAACCTTAGCCAATTCTCAAAAGCTTTTATATTAAGTGTAAGGCGTACTTCCACAACTTTAGAGAACCATATATGGAATTATGAAGCTTAAGGAGATATAAAAACTATTAAGAAAAGAGGATTCATAATAATCATTCATTCATAGCAATGGTTTTACAAACTTAGGGACATTTTCCAAGATCACTATACTATTACAAGATATTAGTATTTTTCTCTAATATTAACTTCATCTAAAATTTCTTTATCTAAAAGAAATTACCGGCCCGCAGGGTCCTCGTGGCCTTAACCATAAGTAGAGAAACTGCAATAGATATCTATGGGGGTATAAGCTAATAGGCTTAGTGAGAACTATTTCCATAAATAACTTCTTGTAACAAGATTTCAAACAAGTTGATTAAACAAACAAATATAATGCAACATACACGTGAGCAAACAAGCATATAGTTTTCCGGGAACTATATGTTGAATGGATTTGCGCCCTCCATTCAGGGTTTGGTGATACTTAACCTCAAAACAAGTAGTTTTAATTTAAAAAGTTTTAAGCTTGCAAGCACTCATCGCCAAGCATTCCGAATCTACTTGATTTGACCTTGGTTTCGGATCTTCCGCCAAGCATTTTTCTTAAGCCGCGAAGCAATCGCTTTCGGATCCCGCCAAGTGTTGCTTTCGACATGAGCTTACTATCCTTCTCACCCAAGGATAATAACCCAAAATGCAATGTGACTCACTTCGGGTATGCATGAATTCATCTATTTATAAAGTCATAGCATAATTATTTTGAATTTAAGACGATCAAGGAATTTCATACCAATCAAATGTTATACTAAAATAAACATTTAAAACAATTCCGGCTCCGATATTCTTAGAATTCTTTCAAAGAATTATTTTACATACACATCGGTTTATCTTTTCCTTAATTCTAATGCAACTAATTTACAAGCACAACAAGTATAGTATTTAATGGAAATAAACTCACGATGCTATGTCGACTATTCCTCTAAGCGAATAAGTCGTTCACACACTCCACTTAATCGTAATAATCTTTGGGATAAAGGAATCCTTCCTCGGGGTCACCTAGCCAAAGAAAATACCCACAATGAGTATTCCTTGATGATTTTCTTGAATTTGGACAAAACAATGTCAAAAGAACGTTAAAGTTCGTATAAAAGAATGTTCCAACTTAAAATGGCTACAACTAGGTCATTTTAACTCGAAATCGCGCATATAATATACCGATTTCTACCTACTCGAAAAGATCTACTCATTCCTAAAATTATTTTCATCAAACAAAGCCATATAGGCTCCGAAACAGTGGCAACAAAATTCACCACGGATTTTCCAAGTAAAACAAACTTTGGTTCAAGGAATCAAAATTTGTTTGATAAATACTTAGTTATCTATATAGTTGAAAATTTCTCTTTTTATGACTACTTAGCTCATATTCATTCATGCTCAAATGTTTTATTGTCCATTTATTTTACTTAAGTAAAACCATGTCGGTTTTGGAGTTGTTTTAGGAAAATAAGAATTTCATGTTTGTAAACTTCTTGAAATAGCTATTTTGTTTCTTTTTATTTTGCAAAAAGTTTCATATTGGCTTATGTATATATATTCAAGTAACGTTTTGAAAATTTTTTTTTTCTTCCTTCTAAATTTTCTACACTAATATATTTTAGAGTTTTTAGAAAAATACCGTATTATCCCTATTCACTTTTCTTGTACAAATTCCTTTGTCTAGTTGTTTGTAAAATCTTATTTGAAAATTCCTCATTCTTTCCTCATATCTTATGTTTTTCATAGAATCATCCATGCATGAAAATTTGTTTTCTTTTATAAAAACAATGTGGAACAATATGTGACTTAAGAACTTTTTATAGTAAAAGTAGTTTCTAAAATCTTATTGATTTCTTCTTGTAACTAGAAGAGAAATAATTTTATTTTTGTTTTCAAACCATAGATTTTCTTCTTTACATAATTATTTCTAAGTTTCAAAAATCTCTTTTTGTCAATTTATATTTTTTTTAGAACTTGAAACTTTGGACAACGATTTAAATGAACATGAACTATGAGAATAATGGTAAGCAAAAATAACATAAAACATAAATAATAAAATCAAGTATTGGAGTCTTAGCTTTTTCAAGGCTCCCGGGACTAAGAAGTAGACTAGTCCCAAAATAAAATAAAAGAAAGAAAGAAAGAAAAACTTGTTTTGACTTGATGAGGACAAGTCTAAGACTAGAGACTAGTCTTAATTTAACAAGGAATAAATAAAAAATTACTTTGCATGAAATAAATAAATTGCAAGTGAGCTTATATGCTCTAAAGAATATGTATATATATAGATAATAATACTTAGATATATTAACAATAATAAAAACAAAAATGACAACATAAACATAAATGGATTGGCATGAACAAGAAACAATACATGAACATAATGTAGCTTCCATAACTTGTAGTCTTGAAAACTCACACTATGGTCATGTAAAGTTACATGACATGAAGAAAAAGAAAATAGTAGAAGGTGGTTACCTAAAGAAAGACTTTGGTATGGTTATGTGGTTTTATGGGTTTTAGTTGTTGGTAGAAGTTGTTTGTAGAAATATTTTGAGAGAGTTTTGGGGTGGTATTTTGAGGGAGTTTTGAGAGGAGAATTTGAGAGAGTTTTGGTAAGAAATTTGTGGGTAGTGAATGTGTGAAAGAAGTGAAAGAGGAAGGGGGTATTTATGGGAAAATGTGGAGGGATTTTTGTGTTATTAAAATAAATAAAAATTGAAACAAAATTGAGGGTGATAGAGAGAGGGGGGCGCCGACCATCTTGATGGGGAAGGGGGAGTGATTTATTTTTTTGACTTTTTAGAAAATAAAAGATGTAATATGTAAGGTAGATGTGAAATAAAGTTATGGGAAATGTAAAAAGTAAGGATTATGGGTTATGTAGTGTGTAAGTGTAGGTGTAAGAAAAAGCAGAGATAAAAGAATAGTGTAGATAATAATGAATAGTGTAATGTAAAGTAGATATGACTAATAAAGTACCGGTAGTAAGAAAATACGCGTATAATAGCTATATCTGTTATTTTTACTTACCGAAAAATTACGAAACTGATATTTTTGGAAAACTTATATTTTTACGAGTCTAATGGTGTATTCGGAATATTTTTACTATTCCGGGCTCCCGGACACGTTTTTCAAGAACTGTGTCCGATTGGGTTCGAAGGACACCCGAAAATCGCAAAACTAATATTTTTATATAACCTATGGTTATTACGAACTATTATAGCTAATCATCCCAACTTCGTTTTCCAAGGTCAAAGAAAACAGCAATGCCGGACTTAATCGGTTACGGTAAACTAGGGTTTCGTTGACCTTTAGGGTTCCGTTTCACTTCCCGTTTAGGGTTTTATGCTAAACCGATTCCAAAAATTTGGGGGTTTACAAATAAACTGTAAAAAATGACTCCAAATTAAAACCAAACTTCGACTAGTCCTAAATTATGAACGAATCCAGAAATTTCTTAATCTTGAGAGAATGAGAATCCTTAAAAATAAAATAAGGACTCAACAATCTATAAATTCAAAACCACTATATATGACAAATTCGATACTTAACTCTGACTTGTAAAATTAGGTTATATAGAACTCAAAAAAAATTATTAAAAAGTAAATAACAATAAACCTTCGAAATAAAACCCAATTCAAGAATTCCGAAAATTTTAAGAGATATTAAATACTTTTAAAATAAAATTTAATATAAATTTTCTCAAACTAAATGTGATGTATAAACAGAAACCCTAAGTTTCCAAATTGGCAAAGATCTAAACTGGAAAGTCACTCGGGAACCCTAAATGGAATAGTAGTTTAAGTTCGGTAATCTCGTGCTCTTAACCCTAGAGGCCGAGGTATAGTTTAAGTGTATAGAATAGCTCGTAGTAATATAAGGTCGCTTAAAAATATCAGATTGGTAAATTTCTGACCTATTTCGAACTCGTTCGGACACAAACTTTGAGAAGCGTGTCTTGGGGTTCAAGATATAAAAAATATTCCATTAATACAGTTAGACTTATATTTTCATAAGGATTTCAAAAATATCAGTTTTATAATTTTTCAATAACTAGAAATATCTGATTTTGTGATTATATTCGTATTTATTTGCTACCGGTAATTAACTAGTCTTTTGCACTATTCACTACTATTCGTTACTACAATTTTACTACTCTTGTAAACCCTTATATTTTTTATAAATATTTTTATATATCATAAAAAATTCTGTTTTTCTAAATCATTTTCGTTTGTTTTGAGTTTTTTATTGTGATCAGTTTTCTATTTAAGACCAGATACTAGAAATAAAATAAATTAATTTAATTAATTGAAAAATATTTATTTTCATAAAATAACTTTTTAGAATTTTGGGTTTATAAAAATATCAATTATAGCTCATATTCGCGTATATTTGATCATACCGGTAACTTATTTGATAATTTACTAAAATAAATTAATTACTTATCTTATTTAATTACGAAAAATCTGCTACAAAAATTTAGAATGCATTTTATAATTTTTTCTGATTTTTATTTTATTTATTATTAAGAAAGTACTCTTACAAACACATACCTTTAGTACACCTTTCATACATCACTTCTTTTTCACTTTAATCTTTCTACACTTCATGTATCACTTCATGATAGATTTTTGACCTACTTTTGGCTGCCTTTTGTCCTTTAAAACCCTCCAAAATTGATTAAAGTAAAGATATTCCGATCCTTATTTAAGAAGCCATACATACCATTAATTACATATTACAATTCTAAGTAAAAAATTAACTAAATTCTCTCCCTCTCTCCTCTCCCTCTCTCAATTCACGCCAGCCATGAGGACATTATTGGCTGCCATTTTTTTTTTTTACTTCATTTAAAGTGTCTTTAACTCCTTCTATCTTTCTCTCTCATTCACACATTAACCCTTTACCATTCTTTACACTTTTCCTCTCTATTTTCCTCTCTTTCTCTCTTCATTTGTTATTGTTCTTGCAAGAACACTTGCTGCCCCTATTCAATAAATGAGCTCCCACACATATTTCTTCAAGATCCTTTGGTAAAACTCTTGTCGAAATCTTCCATAGATGATATAGGTAAAGTATATTGAGAGTTTCATGCATCAAATGACTTTCCATAAGCTTAAAAGCTAAGGATGATGATGCCAAAATGAAACACTCAACTTATCCATGATTATTGTCTTGTGATATTATTATTTTCTTGCTAGAAGTACTTATATTTTGTTGATCTAACTTTTATGTAACTTTGATTATGTTTATGTTTAGATCTATGAGTTTATAGTTTACTACTATGGATTTCTTTTATATTTATGTTCATAGAATGTGTAGATCTTGGTTTTAAACTCAAACAAAAAGGGTGAAATTCGTATCTAGGCAAGACCTATATTTAAAAACCACTTTCCAAGTGTTAAAATGGAAGTTTTACTTGAAATAATGAAGGCTTAATGGGTATATATCATCAAGACTTCATTTTTATGGTTCAAAGGTGTTTTTCAAAGATTATTTTTCAAAACAAAATTCTATTTTCGGATCTAAACAAAGGCATAACTTAAAAACATGTTTTCCAACTAAAAAATGAAGTTTTTATTTAAGATATGGAGGCTCTTAAGATAAGATATGTAAGGGATGAATTTTCGTAAGTTTAGATGGATTTTATCAAAAGATATGTCCAAAAACAAATTTTTTAAATTCGGATCTCAACCAAAACCAATTTTGAAAACCCATTTTTCAACACCAAAATGAAGGATTTGTTTAAAAAATGAAAGGCTTATGGAAGAGGTATCAATAGGAGATGTTTTTGATAAGTAAATGGTAGATCTACTAATAGAGATTTTCAAAATAAGAAGAGATTACAAAATGTAAAATTTGAGTTTTATCCTAACCTTGTGAAATTCAGATGGTTTCAAGACCATGCCTTAAAAACCCATTTATCAACTCCAAAAATTGTGTTTTATATGAAAAATAAAGAGTATAGGTTATAGATATCATCAAGAAATGATTCTTATAAGTTAAGATGGGATTTGCTGAGAAAAACATGTAGAATAAGGAGTAGATAGTAGGAAAATTTAAGTTGTTGGTCATTTTAAGAAATTCGTAATAATGGATTAATGGCATGAAAACACTTACTTTCTAAACTCAAAATAGAAGTTTTATTAAAGAAATGAAGTCTTTAGTGGCTAGGTATGGTTGAGCCTTAAGTTTATAAGTATCAAATGATTTTTACTTAAAGGAATCACTACAAAAACAATTTTTACAAAATTCGGATTTTGGGATGAAACAATTTTAAAAACATATTTACAAAGTGTAAAATGAGAATTTTTATTGAAAAACAAAGGTTTTAGGGAATATATGTAATGAAGGCTTAATTTTAACAAGAATAAATAAATTTTATCAAGGAATTTTTCTAAAAACAAGTGGGGATTGTGAAGAATACAAGATTAGCCTTTCTAAGTTGATTTTTCATAAAGTTTTACAAGGAAAGAACATGTACATATATATATCTCTTGACATATCATTTATGATAGTAACTTGTTCGTGTTGTATGAATACTTGCTTTGGATAGTAGAAACTTCATGAACTTTCACAAAATCAATTTTCAAGAATTGTTTTCGCTACTGATCGATTTGATCAGATCTTTTTGAAGCTTCAAAGTTTTCAAAACTTAAATATGATATTAGAATTAGATGTATCTTTTGAATTAGATAGAAATCGGTATATAACTTGCTAAATTCTAAGTTAAAATGACTAAGTTATGGCCGTTTTAAGTTCGAATTCCAACTTAGGATGAAAATTACGAATTTGATAGTTTGTATGAGATAGAATGGATTAGTTTTAAGTTGAAATACTCATTTGGGTATTTCTTTCCTTAGGTGACTTTGCTTTCAAGGATTCGTTGCCACCCGACTATTACGATTAAAAGACCGGAGTCCAATGGACATGTGAGTTTTCTCCTTATTTTGTTACATTGCTTATGCTTATAGCTAGCTGCATTAGAATTAGGAAAAGATAAAATTGTGATGAGTTGTGATCTAATATTGGTTGAATGAATGATAAGTATATCAAGATGAGACTTATTGTAAAAACATTGTATGAGCTAGTATGGACTTGAATTGTCTGAAATTCTCTATGATCGCTCTTAACCTACATAATTAACATGCCACGATTATATGAATAAACTGTACATGCATATCACGTAGTGAGTCACATTGCATTAGCAAGTATACCTTTGGTGGGACAAAGGTATATTAGCGGAAGCGTGGAGGCCTATGTTAACATTAAGGATGCAAGATCGCTTAAGTTAACAGTAGTGGGGTAGGCACTTAAAACTATCACATAAAACAACAGATGTTGTATAACTAAGAGAAAGAGATTGGGATTATGGTTGCATGACTTATGGACCACCCTAACCCCGAATGGAGGGCGTAAATCCATTCACATATGGCTACCGAAAAGTCATATGCTTGTATGCTCATGTGTTTGTTCATGCATAGCATATGGATGATTTATAACTTGCTTGTTATGGTACAAAATTAAGGGAACTCTCACTAAGCTAGTGTAGCTTGTACCCCAATAGATGTTTGAATAAACAGGTTGACGGGAGAATGCTACTTGGGGACCAAAATGGTTGGAGCCGAATATGACTTTGGGATTCCGGTATGAAGTAAGAATACTTGAAGATATTAGCTAGGTTTTGTGAATTACTTTGTAATAGTTTTATGTAGTGAAATCTTTTGATGAATTGTAATTGAAGTATAGTGAATTGTATTTCCTTTACATTGTTACTCAAGTTGTACCAATATAAAATGTATTACTCTGATGTGTCTCCTCCATGTGTTAGATGCCTTGTACATAGTATGGAAGCCTTTGCGTGACTGAGGTGGTCATTCCTGGGCTTTTGTATTGTGTACGGCAGACTACCACGTTTAGGATACCCTTCGGGGCATGATAATATTACTAATCTTAATTGTCAGCAGGATGGTCTAGTCCACTATCGCTTTCCCCATAATCCACAAAAACATCACAGCCCGTCAAGTCATAGATAATAAATTCTTCACCTTGTACCTGTAAAAATAAGGGTTGAGTGAGAACGTCTAGTACGCCAAACCAAAAGCACATGCACATAATCACATAAAAACCAATATCACATACGACTTAAATTCTAATGCAACAAGCACAATTTTAATTATCTTTTCATTACCCTGCAACCAACATAGTTCAGGAATATTCATGACTAATCCAAAACTCGAAGTATCTCATGACCCCGATAAAACAAATATATAGATAGTACGTATATATATATAGTTACGTTCCACAATCAAGCTAATAATGACTCATAATCTACCGGAATCATCTCCAGGCGTAACTCCACTCGAGAGAACGTCATATAAGGATCATCAGGTTGCCATCATTATTAGTATTACTGTCTTATAGTTCCTTACTAACTGCAGCCACTCATAACCAACACTCGATTCAATTAGTGTTTGATATTATTAAGTCAGATTTGTAAGCCTAATCCTGCAAGCACAAACAATAAAACATGGTAAGGTCATACTTGGATTCGCTTTAACTCCAATGTCACCAACAAAACGTCTATCAGAAAAGAATTCCTAATCTCACAAGAATTCCTAGTCCACAACATTTCTCAATCAATTTCATTTTCATGCACATAATAAAATCCTAACCCTAAATTCCACAAATTTTACTCCTAATCACAGATCGAATAAAGATCAACACACTTGTTCCTTTTTAAAAATAGCTTCAAACATAGCTTTCACCAAAATTCCTAATTATCTCCATAATTCCTTCAATAAACAGATTCCTCAATTAATAAAACAATTACTAGAAAGAATTATAATTTAGAGCCATAAAGATTTGATTAGATCCACATATACCTCGAACATGTAGATCTCGCTTGAATAGAACTCTAATTCAAACAAATAATAAACTATGATCATAATCCTATTATCTACTAATCTTAAGAAATTACAAGTTCTAAGATAGATCTTACCTTGCCTTTAAATCGAAACAACACAAATCCCTAAATCTCCTTTAGAGTTTCTCCACAAGATCTTAATTCTCTTCAAAATAGATGAAACGACCTTATAAGAGATTTACCCTTAAAGAATCAATTGGAAAAAGGCTAGAGAGAGATCTACTTACCTAAGGTTTGTTGAGGGAAAGTTGTGACAATTTCGAAGGCAATGGGGTCTATTTATAGAATAGGAATAGGGTAAAGAAACTTTTGTGACTCTTCCATTTCCATAACAGTATTTTGGAAACGAAAAGATGCAAAACCCTTCAATTCTTGTAACAGCACTGGAAATGAAAAGACACGAAACCCTTCATTTCTTTTCAACATATGATAACTTGTGTGCTTCAAAATAATTTATTTTTCTTTATATTACATCATTCCCCCCTAAAAGAAAGTTTCGTCCTTGAAAGTTACCTAAATCATAGAAAAAGCTCGAGGTAGTTGACCTCATTTCGTCTTCTAGCTTCCAGGTGGCTTCTCTCTCTGACTAGTTGGTCCACTAAACTTTTACAGATCTGATCATTTGCCTTCTTAGACTTTATGCCTTGGTGTCAACTATTCTCATTCGTCATTCAACTCTAGGCAGATTTGGCTTTACTTCCAATGGTTTTAAGGCCACAATCTTCTCAGGATCTTGCACATACTTCCTTAACATGGATACATGAAATACATTGTACACTCCCTCTAGACTTGAAGGTAAAGCTAGTCGATAAGCCATGTCTCCAATCCTTTCCAGGATTTCAAATGGTCTAACATATCTGGCATTCAACTTTCCTCTCATACCGAATCTGACAACACCTTTCGTTGGCGATACCTTAAGCAATATAGGTTCCCCTACCTGAAATTCCAACAGTCTTCTTCGTTTATCCGCATAGCTTTTCTATCGGCTTTATGTAGCTTGTGATTTCTATCTAATCACTTTAACTTTATCAACAGTATCTCGTACCAATCCTGGTCCTAGAATTTGTCTATCGCCTACTTCATCCCAATGAATTGGTGATCGGCATTTTCTTTCATACAAAGCTTCATACGATGACATCTCGATTGATGCTTGATAGCTGTCATTGTAAGCAAACTCCACTAATGGCAAATATTCATCCCAACTTCCTTTAAAGTCTAAGACATAAGCTCTCAACATGTCTTTAAGAATCAAGATGGTCCGTTCAGATTGCCTGTCCATCTAAGGGTGATAAGCATACTAAAAATCACTTTAATTCTCAAAGCACTATGCAAACTTTTTGAAAATTTTCCCACAAACCTGATGTCTCAATCTGACACAATAGTCAATGGAATTCCATGTAGTCTCATGATCTCCTTAACATATAACTCGGAAAAATGTTCCAGAGTATAACTAATCCTAATAAGTATAAATCGTGCCACCTTTGTAAGTCTGTCTATGATGACCCACACTGAGTCCAAATTTCCTTTGGTTTTGGGTAGAGTAGTGACAAAATCCATACTAATGTGTTCCCACTTCCATTAGGGTATAGGCAAAGGCTTTAATTCACTAGCTAGTCTTCTGTGCTCTATATTTATCATTTGGCAAGTGTAACACTTTGATACATACTTGGCGATCTCCTTTTTCATATTACTCCACCAATACAGCTTCTTTAAATCATGATAGATTTTGTTACCTCCTGAATGGATAGAATAACTCGAGTAATGCGCTTCTTTCAATAATTCTCTCTTGAGTTCTCCTTGTTCGGGCAAACATTGTCTCCCCTTGTATCTCATGACACCTTCTTTATCCACATAAAATTTAGGGGCTTTGCCAAAATCCATTATTCGCTTAATTTCTAGTATGCTTCGATCATCCATTTGACTTGCTTTAATCCTATCAATCAGAGTAGGCTGAATTTGTAACCTTACCAATCTTGCTCCTACTTTTCGAGTTACTATCTCCAAGTCAAATTTTATCATGTTATCTTACAAATGGCAATCAGAGGTAACCAAATCAGCAATATTTTTATCCCTTTTTCTACTCAAAGCATCTGCTACCACATTGGCCATTCCAAGGTGGTACTGAATATCCACATTATAGTCCTTAATCAACTCTAACCACCTCCTTTGTCTCATGTTCAAATCTCTTTGAGTGAAAATATACTTTAAGCTCTTGTGATCCGTGAATATCTTGCATTTCTCCTCGTACAAATAGTGTCTCCATATTTTAAGGCATGAACCACAGCTGTCAATTCTAAGTCATGAGTGGGATAATTTCTTTCGTATGGTTTTAACTATCTAGATGCATAAGCTATAACTCTATCTTGTTGCATCATAAAGCAACATAAACCTTGTATAGAAGCATCACTATAACTAGTGTACTCCTCTTCACTCACTGGCAAAGCTAATACCGATGCAAACACTAATTTTTCTTTTAACTGTCTGAAGCTGTTCTCGCAACTCTCATCCTATACATACTTCACTCCCTTTTGAGTTAGTTCTGTCAAAGGATTAGCAATCATGGAGAAATCTTCTATAAATCTCCTGTAGTATCTTGTCATCCCTAGAAAACTTCTTATTTCCATTACGGTCTTAGGAATTGGCCATTTTACCACGACTTTCACTTTCTCGGGATCTACTGAAATTCTATTCACATCCACAATATGTAAGCCCCGAAAAATTCCAGTAAATAATTCCAAAATGAACTTCGAAAATAAATCCTAAAAATGACTCCAACATAAAACCGAACTTTGACTAATCCTAAATCACGAACGAATACAAATATTTTTTAATCTTGAGAAAATGAGATTTCTTAAAAATAAAATAAGAACTCAACAGTTTTCACATTCAAAACCACTACGTACGACAAATTCCATACTTAACTCTGAATTGTAAAATCGGGTAATATAGAACTCAAAAAGAAATTATTAAAAAGTAAATAACGATAAACCTTCGGAAATAAAATTTAATTCAAGAATTCCGAAAATATTGAGAGATATTAAATACTTACAAAAATAAAATTTAAAATAATTATCTCAAACTAAATATGTTGTATAAACATAAAACGTCAGTTTCCAAATTGGCAAAGATCTAAACCGAAAAATCACCCGATAACCCTAAATGGAAAACAGTAGTTTTAGTCTGGCAATCCTGCACTCTTAGCTCTAGAGGCCGAGGTATGGTTTAAGTGTATAGAGTAGCTCGTAATAATATAAGGTCGCTTAAAAATATCAGACTGGTAAATTTTTGACCTATTTCGAACCTGTTTGGATATAGACTTTGAAATGCGTGTCCCGGAGATCGAGATATCAAAAATATAACATTAATACCGTTAGACTAGTATTTTCATAAGGATTTCTAAAGTATCAGTTTTATAATTTTTCAATAACTAGAATTATCTTATTTTGCGATTTTATTCGTATTTCATTAGTACCGGTAATTAACTAGTCTTTTGCACTATTCACTACTATTCATTACACAATTTTATTATTCTTATAAACCCTTATATTTTTAGATAAATATTTTATAAATCTTAGAAACTTCCGTTTTTCCAAAATTTAGTATGTTTTGGGTTTTTATAGGATCAGTTTCTATTTAAGACCCAATACTAAAAATAAAATAAATTAATTTAATAATTGAAAAATATTTTAAAAATATTTTTAGAATTTTTCGTGTTATAAAAATATCATTATAGCTCATATTCGCGTATTTTGATCATACCAGTAACTTATTTGATAATTCACTAAAATAAATAAATTAATTGTGTTATTTTTATTATGAAAAATCTGCTACAAAAATTTGGAATACATTTTCTATTTTTTCTTATTTTTATTTTATTTATTAAGAAAGTACTCTTACAAACCCATACCTTTAAGTACACATTTCACACATCACTTCTTTTTCACTTCAATCTTTCTACACTTCATTATCACTTCATGGCAAAAATTTTGACTTCTTTTGGATGCCATTTGTCCTTTGAAATACTCAAAATTGATTAAAATAAATCTCTTTCAACCCTTCTTTAAGAAGCAACACTTACACATTAATTACACATTACATTTTCATGTTAAAAACCAACCAAATTCCCTCCCTCTCTCTTTTCTAAATTCATGCCAGCCTATGACTTGTACAAGCTGCCATTTTATTTTATTTTTACTTCATTTATGTGCCTTTAACTCCTCTTATCTTTCTTTATACACTCTCTCTCATTTACATCTTCAAACCTTTATCATTCCTTACCTTTTTCTCTCTCTTTTTCCTCTCTTTCTTTCTTCATTTTGTTCTTGTTCTTACAAGAACACTTGCTGCCCCTACTCAATAAATGAGCTCCCACACATATTTCTTCAAGATCCTTTGATAAAAATCTTGTCCAAAACTTCCATAGCTGATGTAGGTAAAGTATAGTGAGAGTTTCATGCATCAAATGGGATTCTATAAGCTTAAAAGCTAAGGATGATGATGCCAAAATGAAACACTCCTCTTATCTATGATTATTCTCTTGTGATATTATTATTTTCTTGCTAGAAGTAGTGATATTTTGTAGATCTAACTTTTTTGTAACTTTGATTATGTTTATGTTTAGATCTATGAGTTTATAGTTTACTACCATGGATTTCTTTTATATTTATGTTCATAGAAAGTGTAGATCTTGGTTTTAAACTCAAACAAAAGTGGTGAAATTCGTATCTAGGCAAGACCCATTTTTAAAAACCACTTTCCAAGTGTCAAAATAAATTTTTTACTTGAAATAATGAAGGCTTAATGGATATATATCATCAAGACTTCATTTTTATGGTTCAAAGATTATTTTTCATAACAAAACTGTATTTTTGGATTTAGGTCAAGGCATAATTTAAAAACATGCTTTCCAACTTAAAAATGAAGTTTTTATTCAAGATATGGAGGCTCTTAAGATAGGATATGTAAATGATGATTTTTCATAAGTTTAGATAGATTTTATCAAAAGATATGTCCAAAAATAAATTTTGTAAATTCGGATCTCAACCAAGACCAATTTTGAAAACCCATTTTTCAATGCCAAAATGAAGGATTTGTTTAAAAATGAAAGGCTTATGGAATAGGTATCAGTAGGACATGTTTTTGATAAGTAAATGGTAGATCTGCTAGTAGAGATTCTCAAAATAGGAAGAGATTATAAAGTATAAAATTTGAGTTTTATTCTAACTTTGTGAAATTCGGATGGTTTCAAGACCATGCCTTAAAACCCTTTTATGAACTCCAAAACTTGTGTTTTATATGAAAAATGAAGAGTATAAATCATAGATATCTTCAAGTAAAGATTTTTATAAGTTAAGATGGGATTTGCTAAGAAAAATATGTAGAACAAGGATTAGAAATAAAGTAGAAAAATTTGAATTGTTGTCATTTTAAGAAATTCGTAATAATGGATTAATGGTATGAAAACACTTACTTTCTAAACTCAAAATAGGAGTTTTATTAAAGAAATGAAGTCTTTAGTGGCTAGGTATGGTTGAGCCTTAAGTTTTTAAGTATCAAATGATTTTTACTTAAAGGAATCACCACAAAACAATTTTTACAAAATTCGGATTTTAGGATAAAACAATTTTAAAAACATGTTTACAAAGTGTAAAATGAGAATTTTTATTGAAAAACAAAGGTCTTAGGGAATATGCGTAATGAAGGCTTAATTTTAACAATAATAAATAAATTTTATCAAGGAATTTTTCTAAAAATAAGTGGGGATTGTGAATAATACAAGACTAGCCTTTCTAAGTTGATTTTTCATAAAGTTTTACACGGAAAAAATTATCTAAAAATTTCTTTTATTAAATATCATCAAGAACATGTACATATATATCTCATGACATATCATTTATGATAGTAACTTGTTCGTGTTGCATGAATACTTGCTTTGGATGGTAGAAACTTCATGAACTTTCACAAAATCAATTTTCAAGAATTGTTTTTGCTACTGATATGATCTGATTAGATCATTTTGAACCTTTAAAGTTTTCAAAACTTAAATATGATATTAGAATTAGATAGATCTTTCGAAGTAGATAGAAATCGGCATATAATTTGCTAAATTTCGAGTTAAAACGATCAAGTTATGGCCGTTTTAAATTGGAATTCCCTTGTAGGACGAGAATTACGTATTTTCTAGTTTTGTTAAATAGTTTAGATTAGTTAAGTGACGAAATACTTATGAGGATATTTCTTCCTTTTTATGTGACCCCAAAATCGACGATTTCCTACCACTGGATTACTTTTACTAAGAGACCGGTGATCTAATAGCCGAGTGAGTCTTCTTCTTATTTTGTTACCTTGTTTGTACTTGTAGCTAGTTGCATTAGAATTATAGGAAGAAGATAAAAATCGATATGAATGGGGATGGGATAGATGATGAGACTTTGATGTATGTATGCCAAAGAATACTAAAGCATATCGAAACCATGATTCGATTGTATAACTGCACTGTTCATTTTATTTCTGTTTATGTGTATGATATTGGTTGGTAACTCTAAAGAATGTATGAATAATTTGAACTAAGCAAAAATTAAATTGATCATGCATCGCATTGGACATGTTGCATTTGATAGCATGCTACTCTTACGCAGGTCGATCGGTATGCTCTGAGGACTCGTTTAGATAATGAGACCCAGTATCAAAGCTCATTCATAGGGAACTAAGGCGTATCGAGGATGCATTCTATGTGTGAACCTAGCCAAGTTGAGTGCTATGAGCCTGGGGGGGCTCAGGGACTAGCAGTGGTCGTGTAGACTTTCGATACCATTCTTAACCCAAGATACGAAGGGCATAAATCCATTCTGTGTATGGGTTCTAAATACCCATACATAATTGTCTGCTCATGTGTTTATTTATGCATAGCATATGGATGATTTATAACTTGCTTGTTATGGTACGGAATTAAGGGAATTCTCACTAAGCTAGTGTAGCTTATACCCCAATAGATGTTTGATTAAACAAGTTAACTCAAAATGCTACGTAGGGACCGAGATAGTTGGAGCTGAGTATGACTTCGAGATTCTAGCAGGAAGTAAGAATGCTTGAAGATATTAGCTAGGTTTTGCGAATTGCTTTGTAATAGTTTCATGTAGAGAAATCTTTTGATGAATTGTATTTGAAGTATAATGAATTGTATTTTCTTTACGTTGTTACTCAAATTGTATCAATATGAAATGTATCACTCCGATGTATCTCCTCCATGTGTTAGATGCCTTGTACATAGTATGGAAGCCTTCACATGACTGATGCGGTCATTCTTAGGCTTTAATATTGTGTACGACGAACTGCCACGTTTAGGGTACCCTTCGGGGCGTGACACAATATGTCCTAAGAAAGTCACTTGATCCATCCAAAACTCACACTTGGTGATCTTGGCATACAATCTTTCTTCTCGTAGCCTACATAGGACTAATCTCAAATGTTCTTCATGTTCTTCCTTAGTCTTAGAATACATCAAAACATCGTCAATGAACATTTCTATAAACAAGTCTAGATAATCTCCAAAGACTATTCATTAAATCCATAAAAACAGCGGGTGCATTTGTAAGAGTGAAGGACATAACCACGAACTATTGATCAAGTTGATCTTAGAAAATACTTATGCTTTTGCCAGTTGATCAAACAAATCATCTATTCTAGGCAATGGATACTTATTCTTGATCGTTACCTTGTTCAACTCCCTATGATCTATACACAATCTCATGCTCCCATCTTTTCTTTTCACAAACAACACTGAAGCTCCCTACCTTGTTCAACTCCCTATGATCTATACACAATCTCATGCTCCCATCTTTCTTTTCCACAAACAACACTGAAGCTCCCTAAGGTGATACACTTGGTCTTATGAATTTCTTCTTAAACAAATCTTCTAGTTGAACTTTTAATTCTACCAATTCTATCAGAGCCATATGATATGGTGCTTTAGACTTAGGCATGGTACCTGACACTAACTCAAATAAGCTCGACATCCCTTTCAGGTGGTAATCCCAATAGATCTTCTGGAAATACATCTAGATACTCCCTTACTACTGGTATCCTTATAGGATCTGTTTTTGATTCATCTCCTATTGTCATAGCTACTAATACCGACCTCTCCCATAACTCATACGTAGGCAAAGTTGCAAGTTTTTGCACCTCAAGTTTATATATAAATCTATCTCTATCTGTCACGCCATGGAGAGTATCCTAAACGTGGCAGTCGACCGCATATAATATTAAAGCTAATGAATGACAACCTTAGTCACACAGGAGCTTTGATATCACATGCAAGGCGTGCTTTCAAGATAGTAGGAGACTCATAGGGGTATTACATTTAAGTAGATAATAAAAGCAAGCAATAACTTATATAAATAAACATGAAATATTCATTTAAATAACAAACTCCTACATCATCTTAGTGGCACTCCCTCGTCTTAAATGGTCTTGATTCGACTAAACCATTAACAAAGTAATAACATAACTATAACATAAGCCTACTATGGAGATTTTCTTAGAAGTCTATGTTCAAAACTATATATATATAACTTCTCCCAAAAACTCCTAGTAGCTTTGGCTCATACCTAGCATACGAGGCTCCTCGATGCCAACCAAAGATAATCATACTGTAACAAAAAGCTATAGGTGTATAAGCAATTCTAGCTTAGTGAGATAATTCCCATCCACAAGACTTTCCATAAACCAAATAAGTATTTAAACAATCATATGAAAATGCACCAAACATATGAGCAAACAAAATACACAAGATTAACTGGAAATCATGTGTAGCATGGATTTTACGCCCTCCATGTTGGGGGTTAGGAGGTTATAGGCCCATACGACCATCAATACTTGCAGATTTGCTAGCTTTTACTCGCCCTATAGACTTTTCTTGCTCCTACTGGCCCATGTAGACTTTCCGGCTCCTACTGACCACCACTACTACTTCCTCGTTTTCCCACAAGAAGAATAGTAATGAAACAAATGTGACTCACAAATATAATATGCATGAATTATTTTCAATATAAGTTTAACCAGATAATGTTGAGTTTAAATTAAAGGCAATCAAAAACAATATTCATCATATTAATGCAAGAATCAAATTTAATTATCAATTCCTCTTTCGATATTCTTAACTTATATTCAACTAATTATAAATTCAAATCACACAATAATTTTATCTTTTCCTTATCTTCTAGTGCTATACTTACAAGCACACATAAGGAAATGTAACTTAGTAAAGAATTAACTCACTCCATGTCGGTAGCTTCCTAATCGAAGTAGTCTTCCGGAATGTGATCTCAGTTCGTTCTTCACCTAAACAAGATGAAATACCCACAGTAAGTCTTTCATAGAATTTGTATTATTGAAAACTCTAAATCTATCTTAAAATCGAGGTAAAATCGGATTGGAGGAAATTCCAACTTAAAATGGCCATAACTTGCTCATTTTAACTCGGAATTTCGCATATTATTTACCGTTTTATACCTATTCAAAAAGATCTATCTATTTCTAAAACTATTTTCATCAAACTAAGTCTCTTAGGTTCCGAAAAGCAGTGACCAGATTCACCACGAATTTCATAAACATGAATTCCTTCTTTTAACAAAAGCTCATCTTCAAGAGATAGGTATTATAATAGTTTGTAAAACCTTTGAAATGTATATTATATTTATTGACTCATATCAAAATGTATGAAGTTAATGAAGTTGTCTCAAACCATGAAAAGTAAAGTCTTTTAAAGATTTTGGAAAGTGAGAACTTTTGAAAAATTCCTTTTTTATTTTGCTTTGAAAATATCTTAAGTTATTTCAAATGAGTATTTTCTTTTCCTAAATTTAATTTCCGTAGTCTTTTTAAATTTCTAAGGAATGATTTTTATTTTCTAAGCTTAGTTTCTAACACTTTTTGAAAGTAATAACAATTCTATATTTATAGAAATAATTTCCTTATTTCTTGAGATCATTCCATTTTCATGAACAGAATTTCTAATACTTGATGAAAAAGTGAAGTTTTAATAAAACTTTTGTTTACTCAAAAAGTTCTTTCTATGTATGTTTATGAACTTCTCTAGATTTCTTAGAAAAGTTTGTTTAAGAAAATTACTTTCTACTTTTATTTCTAGAAAAGAATCTTTATTTTAAGAAAACCTTTCCTCATTTATTTTGTTGAGACAAAAATCATTATATTCATGCATGAATATGAATCATAAAGTTATGAAAACATAAGGAAACATAATAACTTAAAATGATAAGCTAGTAAAGAAATAAATCAAGTATTAGAACCTTAGCTTCATCAAGGTATCCTAGGACTAAGAATAGATTAGTCCTATAAAGAAAAAGAAAATGTTTTGAGTTGATGAGGACAAGTCTAAGACTAGAAAGACTAGTCGTAAAGATAACATAAAAATAAATGAATTGCAAGGAAATAAATAAATTGCAAGGGAAGTAAATAAATTGCAAAACAAATGAGCTTGTATGCTCTAAAGGATATATATATAGCTACATAGATATATTTAGTAACATATATATAAAAGAAACATAAAGAAATTAGATCCATGAACAAAAACAAAGTATGAACTTATTGTTGCTTTCTTTAACCTTCATGGTTTAGAAAACACACACTAAGCTCATACTAAGTAAATGAACACTTTAGAAAGCTAAAACTATTACCTAGAGAAGAAGTAGAAACTAAAGAAACTTGAGAGAGCTTGTGAGATATTTTTGGAGAGTAATTTTAGTGTACGGAAGTTGTGAAGGAAGTAGAAGGAAGAGGGGGTATTTATAGGAAAATGTAGGAGGTATATTGTGTTAATTAAATAAATGAAAATAAAACAAATTGGAGAGTGAGAGAGAGCATGGCCGGCACAAATTGTAGAGGAGAGAGGGAGTGAATTTTATTTTTTTGTATTTTTTGTAAATGAAAAGTAAGATATGAAAGATGTGAAGTTGTATTGGAAATGAAAATTGTAAGAAATAGAGGTATGGGTTATAAGAGTAGGTTGTAAGAAAAAGTAAAGATAGATTAATAGTGTAGAATAGTAGAAAATAGTGTAATGTAAAGTAGACATAACAATTTAAGTACCGACAGTAAGAAAATACGCGTATAATTGCGATATCTGATATTTTTAGTTATCGAAAAATTATGAAATTGATATTTTTGAAAATCTTATATTTTTACGAGTCTAATGGTATATTCGGAATATTTTTACTAATCAAAGCCCCAGAACATGCTTTTCGAGAACTGTGTCCGATTGTGCTAAAAAAGAATCGCAGTTTGACTAATATGATATTTTTAAGCTTTCTCAGATTATTATGAACTATTCTACATACTAAACTCTTACTAACTTTCCTAGGGTTGCTTAAACGAGAATGCCGAACTTGAATGGCTGCAAAAGAATAGGGTTTTGTCGACTTTAGGATTCCGGTTGACTTTCTAATTAGGTTTTAAGCTTAAATTAATCTCAAAACTTTAGGGGTTTACAACCTACCATCCTTAAAGAAAGTTTTGTCCTCAAAACTTGAAGTTCATACCTGATTCCTCGAACAACTTTGGGTACTGCTGGCGTATGTCGCTTTCGGCCTCCCATGTTGCTTCTTCATATGAGTGATTTCTCCACAGAACCTTCACATACTTGATCTCCTTGTTCCGAAGCTTTTGCACCTTATGATCTAGGATCTTAATTGGGTGCTCCTCATATGTGAGATTTTCTTTTAACTGGACTGGCTCCAGCTCTGTGAGTCTGCTAGGATCTGGTACATGATTTCATAAAACCGATACGTGAAATACATTATGAATTTCCGATAGGTTAGGAGGTAGGGCCAGATGATAGGCAAGATCTCCTACTCTTTCAAGCACTTCAAAAGGTCCAATATTTCGTAGGCTTAACTTTCCTTATGCTTAAACTCTGTAAATACTCTTGATGGGGTTATTTTCAAATACACATGGTCTCCAATCTCAAACTCGAGTATTCGCCTTTTTGTATCTGCCCAACTTTTCTGCCGATGCTGTGCTTCTTTCATCTTGTGTTGAATGATCCGTACCTTATCAGCCGCATCCTGTACCAAGTCAGGTCCAATACTCGACTTCTCCACATCGTCCCAAATAAAGGTGATCGACATCGTCTTCCATACAACGCTTCATAAGGTGGCATCTGGATTGTGAAGTGGTAGTTGTTGTTGTAGGCAAACTCTACCAATGGTAGGTGTGCATCCCAACTACCCTTGAACTCTGTCACACAAGCTCACAACATATCTTCCAAAGTTTGTATCGTCCTCTCCGACTGACCATTTGTTTAAGGGTGATAAGCAGTACTGAAGTGTATCTTTGTTCCCACACATCTTTGTAAGCTCGTCCAAAATTTAGACACAAGCCTTGGGTCTTGGTCGAAGACTATTCCAGCAGGCAGTCCATGTAAGGGTACTATTTCTCTTATGTATATTCTTGCCAACTTATCCATGGAGTACGTCATGTTGATTGGAAGGAAGTGTGCTATCTTTGTCAATCGGTCCACTATGACCCAAATAGCATCATATCCTGCAGATGTTCTTGGTAATCCACATACAAAATCCATTGTGATTTGATCCCATTTCCATTCGGGTATCGGTAGGGGTTTCAAAAGTCCTCTAGGTCTTTGGTGTTCCAACTTCACTTATTGGCATGTGGGATACTTCATCACAAAATCGGCCACGTCTCTTTTCATACAGTTCCACCAATAGTGGCTCTTCAGGTCTTGATACATTTTGGTTCATCATGGATACATAGTATATCTTGAATGGTGTGCTTCATTCATGATTTCCTTCATCATATCCTCTAGAACACATAATCTCCCTTTCATTCTCACTACCTCATCTTCATCTATCGTAACATTGGTGTACTTTCCTTCTTGTACTTCTCTCTTAATTTTCTGAATCGCCTCATCATACCGTTGGGTTTCCTTGATTCTTTCCACTAAGGTGGGTCCCATGACTAAGCTGATGATTTCTGCTTTCACGTTTTGCCCTATGAATTCGATGCTCATCTTTTCAAATTCCCTTATTAACTCCCTCTTATCAGTGAGCAAAGTAGCTACTTCTCCATAATTCTTCCTACTCGGGGTATCTGTGACCACGTTTACTCGTCCAGGGTAGTAGTTTATTCCAAGATCATAATCATTAATGAGTTCCAACCATCTCTGTTGCCGCATATTCATCTCTTTTTGCATGAATAGATACTTGAGACTCTTATGGTCGGTGTAGATTTCACACCTTTGCCCATACAGGTAATGTCTCCATAACTTAAGTGCAAACACAACGGCGGCTAACTCCAGATCATGGGTGGGGTAATTCTGCTCATGAGGCCTAAGTTTTCATGACGCATAAGCAATCACCTTTCCATCTTGCATCAGCACACATCCAAGGCTATTTCTAGAGGCATCATTTGCAGCGTATAAGGTTTCTTGGTGTCTGGTATAACCATAATTGGGGCGGAAACAAGCCTTTTCTTTAATTCCTGGAAACCTTGTTCTCTCTTATTCGTCCAGATTAACTTCTCATCCTTTTGAGTCAACTGCGTTAGGGGTTTAGCTATGGTAGAAAAATTCTTCACAAATTTCCAATAATATCTAGCCAATCCGAGAAAACTTCTCACTTCAGTAACAGTCTTAGGTTGTTTCCAATCCATCACTGCCTTGATCTTCTCAGGGTCCACCGATATTCCCTCTCCAAATATGACATGTCTTAGGAAAGATATCCTATCCAACCAGAAATCACACTTAGACAGCTTGGCATACAACTTATGCTTTCGCAAGGTCTGTAATGCCATTCTTAAATGTTCCTCATGTTACTCTCGTATCTTGGAGTAGATCAGAATATCGTCTATAAAGACTATCACACACTTGTCTAGTAGAGGTTTGTGTACTCGATTCATAAGATCTATGAAAGCTGCTGGTGCGTTGGTTAAACCGAAAGGCATTACCAGAAACTCGTAATGTCCGTAGCGAGTTCTAAAAGCCGTCTTGGGTACATCCTCAGGTTTAATCCTCAACTGGTGATATCCTGATCGTATATCGATTCTTGAAAAGACACTAGCTCCTTGAAGCTGGTAAAAAAGATCATCTATCCTTGGGAAGGGATACTTATTCTTGATGATGACTTTATTGAGCTCCCGATAATCGATGCACAAACGCATAAAACCATCCTTCTTTTTCACAAACAGCACTGGTGCTCCTAGGGTGATACACTTGGTCGAATGAAACCTCGGTTTAGCAAGTCTTGCAACTAAATCTTCAGCTCCTTCAACTCTACTGGTGCCATCCGGTAGGGTGCCTTTGATATTGGCTCCGTGTTTACTAATAGGTCGATTTCGAAATCGATTTCCCTCTTGGGTGGTAATCAAGGTAATCCGTCAGGAAATACATCTAGAAATTCCTTAACCACAAGTATGGATTCCAACTTAGGTTTCTCCTCTTCTTTCTCTCCTTCATCCATGTTACTTAAGTTGATCTCTTCATCATCCATTAACTCAAACGAGTTCAACTTCACCGTAGATTCTTCCTTGAATACTATTTCACACCCATCTTGATCCTTAAACTTCACCTCTTTGCGTCTACAATCCACTAGAGCTTAACAGATGTCAACCAACTCATTCCTAAGAACTTCATACTTGCTCATTTCCAAGATTATCAGGTCACACTTAGTGTAACGTCCTTGAATTTCCATGGGACAATCTTTAAGCATTTCCTTAGTTGTTACTATGCTTCCGGTGGGGGTTTCAACTCGAAAACCGGTAGCAATAGTATCTATGGGTGTAAACCCCCTGAAATTTTGGATTCAAATTAAAGCTTAAACCCTAATTAGAAGTCAACCGGATTTCCAAAGTCAATAAAACCCTGGTTTACCGTAATCGCAATCGCTTAAGTCCGGCATCACCGTTTAAGAAACCCTAAGAGAGTAAGAAAAAGTTTAGTGAGTAGAATAGTTCGTAATTATCCAAGGAAGCCTAAAAATACCAGTTTAGTAAAACTAAAACTCGTTTTGAACCCGATCGGACACAGTTCTTGAAAAACATGTCCAGGAGCTCGAAATAGGAAAAATATTCCGAATATAACGTTGGACTCGTAAAAATATAAGATTTTCAGAAATATCAATTTCGTAATTTTTTGTGGCTAAAAATATCAGATATCGCATTTATACGTGTATTTTCCTACTACCAGTATTTAATTGTCATGTCTACTTTATATTACACTATTTACTACTATTCTACACTATTTCTCTATCTCTACTTTTTCTTACAACCTACTCTTACAACCCATACACCTATTTCTTACACATTTTCATTTCCAATACAACTTCACATCTTTCATTTCTTACTTTTAATTAATCAAAAGACAAAAAATAAAATTTTCTCCTCCCTATGCATAAAAATTACGCCGACCACCCCCTTTCCCTCTTCCAATTTCTTTTATTTTCACTTTATTTAATTAACACAATTTATCTCCCCCATTTTCCTATAAATACCCCCTCATACTTCTACTTCTTTCACACTTCTTCTATACTAAAGTTACTCTCTAAAAATTCTTCAAGAATTCTCTTCCAAGAAGTTCTCTCTAGTTTAGTTCCTTTAGGTAATCTTCCTTCAAGTTTTCTTTATGTTTACCTACTTAGTATGAACATAGTGTGTGTGTGTTTTAAACCATGAAGGTTAAGGAAAGTAACAATAGATTCATACTTTGTTTTTGTTCATTGATAAGATCATATTATATATAACTTATTGATATTCAAAATAGCTAGAATGGATACTTGTTTTTGATTAAAATTCATGTTTCAAGTCTAATTTGGACAAAGAAATCAAAACAAGAAACTTTGGAA
This sequence comes from Combretum micranthum, assembly GCA_024138025.1. NCBI lineage: Eukaryota > Viridiplantae > Streptophyta > Magnoliopsida > Myrtales > Combretaceae > Combretum > Combretum micranthum. The sequence continues at coordinate 38,352 of JAMXBD010003526.1, forward strand.
TGAAAATTGAAAAAATTCAAGGATACACCGACTTTTCTGACTTCAAAACCGTCGGCTTTGAGACGGCTTACATTCAAGGTCGTTGCCTACATTGCCAGCTTTGCAAGCCTTAACTCAACCAATTATACGCCGCCTCAAAGCTGCTGGCGTAGAAGATGAACAAGCCAGCATACAATGAAGGCCGACAGCTCAGAATCCAAATTTACCAGCGCAAAAGGAGTTACAACCTATGCCGGATACTAAGCCGCCGGCATTGAGGCAGTGTAGGTCAAGGATCAAAAGCGACAAGTAGATAACACATGCTCGGTGGTAAATGAAAAGACCAAATTTGATGGATTGTCTAAGCCGATATCAAAGCCGTCAGCTTTGGGATGGCTTTTGTTATAAATTAGTCTAACCTTTTGTTTTTCATTATATACGCCGGCTAGATCTATATCTAAGCTGCCTGCGTAGAAGTGGCCTACCATTGTAACCGAAGTTGAAAGCTGCTAGTACACTGCCTACGCAAAGAAGAAAATGACTATACTCCATCTGTAAGCTGCCGGCGTAGGATCTGTAACTGCCGGCGTACAAGTTGAAACTGCAATTTTTCCTATAAATAGGGGATCTCCCTCCTCTAGTTGAAAAAGCAGAAGTGAACAAGAAAAAGCAAAATAGAGAGTACTTTATTATACGATTAGTTTTAGCATTTCATAGAGAATTGTGAGAGATTTGAGCTTTCAAGAATTGTAATTGAAGATTGTGATATTTGAATTGGTGATATCTAATCTCTTTCTTATGCAATTCATTTATCTGAATTATTTGTTCATAATGTTATCAATTGCATATTCTTATTTGATTATTGAATCATCATCCATGAGTAGCTAAACTTTTCTTTGTGGGAAGTGATGAAATCCTAATTTTGCTAAAATGATTATTGAATTTATATTATAGGATTGTTAGCATTATGGAATATTTGTATTGAATCCTAATTATCTATTTTATTTCTGATTGAAATTGAATTGATAAGAATTTTGATAATTTGGAAAAAGAATTAGGATTCATAGGAATTCATTTAGAAATTGTTTCATGTACTTCATACAATATTGTATTTTAATTTCTCACTAAGGAATTAGGAGAAGTTAATTTAGGATATTAGACAATTATAGAATTGGAAGATTTATAATTGTGAATTACATTCCATTGATAATTTGTATAGCGAAAGCTAATAGATTATTTTATGGTTCACTAAAACTTGATAGTTTTAGTTCTTTACAATTTCTTACAAATATCTACAATCCTAATTATTCATATGATATAAATTCAGCATGATTAGTAAAGATTAGGATGGATTCTGTTCCTTCCCACATTTATCTTATATAACTTCTCACAATCTCATTGCATTCATAGTAGATATAATTAATTAGTTATAGTTAATTGATACATTTTGATTGCCTAAATATTAGTAAAAGCTAATATCAATCTAGTAGTTAATTTAGTCCTTATGGGAACAATACTCAACTCACTTTATATTACTTGATCAAGACCCAGTATACTTGCTGGTAGAATCTGAAATTACATACACATTCTGATCAGATCATTCATCATCAAATTCCTTTATGTTGTTTTTATGTTCATAACTATCTAATATCTCTATATAACTATATATATTATTTAGAGCATATAAGCTCATTGTTTTGCAATTTATTTACTTTCCTTGCAATTTATTTACTTCCATGCAATCTATTTACATTCATGTTATTTTTAAGACTAGTCTTTCTAGTCTTACACTTGTCCTCATCAAGTCAAATCATTTTCTTTTTCTTTTGGGACTAGTCTTTTCTTAGTCCCGGGATACCTTGATGAAGCTAAGGTTCCAATACTTGATTTATTTTCTTAATAGCTTATTCTTTCAAGTGATTATGTTTCTTTATATTTTCATAACTTTATGATTCATATTCATGCATGAACATAATGGTTTTGTCTCAACAAAATAAATGAAGAAATGTTTTCTTAAAAATATATATTCTTTTCTAGAAATAAAAATAGGAAGTAAACTTTTCTAAAAACTAAAAGTCATCTTAACAAACTTAGAGGAGTTTATAAAAGATTTTACAAACATACATGACATAAAGAGGACTTTTGGAAGTCAACAAGGATTTTACAACAACTTCATCTTTTTCTTCAAATGATAGGAAGTCTTTCATTAAAACAAAATGATCTCAAGAAAATCAAGAAATTATTTCTCTAAATATAAAAGTGTTAATACTTTAAAAAAAAGTATTGGAAACTAAGTTTAGAAAATAAAAATCATTTTTTAAGAATTTAAGGAGATTATAAATAAGATTTAGGAAAAGAAAAGAAATACTCATTATAAACAACTTAAGATATTTTCAAAGTAAATGAATATTTCAAAAGTTCTCAAGTTTAAAAATCTTTAAAGACTTTACTTTTTCATAATTTGAGACAACTTCATTAACTTCATACATTTGTTATGAGTTAATAAATATATGAATATACTTTCCAAAGGTTTTACAAGCTATTATATTACATATCTCTTCAAATGAGCTTTGAATAAAAGAAGGAAAACAAGTTTACAAAAATTCGTGGTGAATCTGTCCGTCACTTTTTTGGAACCCAAACGACTTAGTTTGATGAAAATAAGTTCAGAAATAGATAGATCTTTTCGAATAGGTAGAAAACGGTATATTATATGCGAAATTCAGAGTTAAAATGAGCAAGTTATGGCCATTTTAAGTTAGAATTTCCTCTTATACGATTTTACCGCGATTTTAAGAAAAGATTAGAATATTAAAGAATAGAAACTTCATGAAAGACTCATTTTGGGTATTTCATCTTTGTTAGGTGGAGAAGGACCCGAGATCACTTTCTCGGAAGATTACTTTGATTAGGATCTACCGGCATGGAGTGAGTTAATTCTTGACTTAAGTTACATTTCCTTGTTTTGTGCTTATAAGTAGTAGCACTAGCAATGAGGAATAAGATAAAATGAATAATTGTTGTGTGACTTGGAATTATGATTGATTAAATATAAGTTAAGAATATCGAAAGAAGGTTTGATAAATAAATTGTGAATCTTGTATTGATATGATGAAAAATTGTGTTGATCGCCTTTAACTTGAACTAAACATTATTTGGTTAAATATATGTTGAAATTGATTCATGCATATCATAATTGTGAGTCACATTCTTTTCACTACTATTCATCATGTAGGGAAACGAGGAAATGGTGGTGGTAGCTGGTAGGAGCCAAAAAGTCTACATGGTGGCTAGTAGGAGCCAGAAAGTCTACAGGTCAAGCAGGAGCCGGTAAATTTGCAAATATTGATGGTCGTACGGGTCTATAACCTCCTAACCCTTGTCATGGAGGGAGTAAAATCCATGCTATACTTGATTTTTGATTAATCATGTGTATTTTGTTTGTTCATATGATTGGTGCATTCTCATATGCTTGATTAAATACTTGTTTGAATTATAGAAATGTCTTATAGATGGAATTATCTCACTAAGCTAGTTTTGCTTATACCCTTATAGCTTTTTGTTACAGTACGATTATCTTTGGAAGGCCCCAAGGAGCCCCGTATGCCAAGTATGAGTTTAAGCTACTAGGGGTTTTTGGAAGAAGCTTTATGTATTTAAGTTTTGAACATAGGCTTCTAGGAAATCTCTATAGTAGGCTTATGTTATAGTTATTATTATTTTGGAAGACTATTAAAGCGGGGGAATGCCCCTAAGATGATGTAAGGATATTATTATGGAAATCTTATGATTATTTATATAAATTCTTGCTTGCTTTTATTATCTACTTAAATGTAATACCCTTGTGAGTCTCTTACTATCTTGGAAGCATGCCTTGCATGTGATATCGAAGCTCCTGCATGACTAAAGTTGCCATTCATTACCTTTAATATTATATGTGGCAGACTGCCACGTTTAGGGTACCCTCTAGAGCGTGACAATGGGTGAACCAGTTTATTTAGCCAAACTAACGGTGATAAAGGAATATGTAGCTTCGGTGTCGAACAAAGCATAAGTGGTTTGACTAGCTATGCGTATGTAACCTACACTCGAATTTTATACTAATCACGAAATTGGTATACTTAAGCTATTTGCTGGTATAAAACCTTAGACTTCTAGATTAAGAATTTAATACAGGGTACTTAATAACTCAAGTTAAAGGAGTTTCTGATTCTAACCTATCACTAGTCTAAAATCTGGGCTATAGTCTCCATCCATGACTGCTAACTTAGCTCCTTCATCGTCCGACTCTTCACATACCCACTGCCCTTCTAAGTTGTAAATTCTCATTCCATGGACAGATGCTCCAGAACGGCTTGAGTTGCTCCCTCCACTTCCATTCTTCGCCGATGTAGCTCCTCCCATTAACCTAAACAGTCTAGATGGGGCATTCTTTCTCCGTGGGCATTCATTGGCGAAGTGCCCAGTTTGCCTGCATACAAAGCAAATGATGGAAGCCTTCTTAGTGCAATCCTCTTCGGATAATGCTCCTCTTTACATTTCCAGCAAGCTACTTTGACCTTTGATGCCTCCTTGTTGCCACTAGTACTTCCTTTGTAACTGTTGAAGGGTTTAAACTTCTTGTTCTGAAAACTGAGACTGTAACTATCTTGAGTTCTCTTTCCAAACACAAAGGTTCTCTTCTCAGGTGCTTTACTTTTCCTCTTCTTGGCTCCTTCTATAATGCGAGCCCTTTTAACAAATTTACAGAGGGTCCTCAGATCCAACTCCTCCAAACGCATCCTCAAGTTCTCGTCCAGGCCACTCAGGAAGACTTGCCTCTTCAGCTCTTCACTGTGCCTAAAGGATTCCAGCTTATACTGGAGTAGACGACTAAACTCAGTCTCGTATTGTTCCACTGTCCCTCCTTTCTGAGATATGTGAAGGAAATCTCCACTGTATTGTACTCTTAAACTTCCAGGAAAATAATTCTCTAAAAACTCCTTTCTGAAGGTTGCCCAGGTCACTGGTGGTAGCAATTCTCTACTTTTCGATTCCCACCACACTCTGGCGTTGAATCTCAACATATAAGTGCCATAATCCAAACGAAGGTGAAGGGGCACTTCATATACAGTAAACGATCTTTCTATTTATGCTAGCCAGTCCCCCGCTTTATTTGGCTTTCCAAAACTCCCATCAAAGTATCGATCACTTTTGATGAAGTCAGGCAAGGAACTTTGATAAGGTCGAATTGGCGGTGGTGCTGGTAAAGGAACAGTCTGAGATTCCACTTCTGGTGGTGCTGGTGCCTCAACTGTTGCTTCTGATGCATTGGTAGCTGGTGGTGGCATGTCTGTGCATGTTGCATAAAGTTATTGACCATACCAGCTAGTTGGTTGATCGCAGCCCAAACATCGCCTTGTTGGTTTTGTGGGGGATTTGGTGGTGTCGCTTGTTGGCCTGCTGGTGGATTTTCTGGCTCAGCTAGGACATTATTAAATGCGTGACTTTCGCATCTCCTACCTCGTCTGTTAATTTATTCTTAGTTTTAGACTTCTTAAATCTTTATAAAGGGGAAAAAGATCGGAAATTTACACAGGAAATATTTAAGGAAATCAATTCAAAAATTATTAAATTAAACACAAAGTGCTTTTCATTAAAACAGAAGAGGGTGGTAAACCTTACATATTCTGAGAATGTTAAAACCATTCTCAACAAAAGATAGTTATTCAGAATAGGAAATACTTAAAACATAATCATTAAAAGCAAGAACATTCATGCATTTCAAGCAAGGATATGCCTATCCTAATCCTAGGAAAAATGCTTTGTTGGACTCGTCAGGGTTTGATCTGATGTAAAATGTGTATGTAATTTCAGATACTACCAGCAAGTGTACTGGATCTTAATCAAGTAATATAAAGCAAGTTGAGCATCATTCCCACAAGGACTAAATTAACTACTAGATTGATATTAACTTTTACTAATATTTAGGCAATCAAAATGTATCAATTAACTGTAACTAACTAATTATATCTACTATGAATGCAATGAGATTGTGAGAAGTTATAGAAGATAAATGTGGGAAGGAACAAAATCCATCCTAATCTTTACTAATCATGCTGAATTTATATTATATGAATAATTAGGATTGTGGATATTTGTAAGAAATTGTTAAGACCTAAAACTATCAAGTTTTAGTGAACCATAAAATAATCTATTAGCTTCCGTTATACAAATTATCAATGGAATCTAATTTACAATCATAAATTTTCTAATTCTATAATTGTCTAATATCCTAAATTAACTTCTCCTAATTCCTTATAGAGAAATTAAATAAAATATTGCATGAAGTACATGGACCAGCTCTTATGTATTTTTGGGTGGCCTAAATTTGTATTCATGTTGGAAGTTGTTCGTAGACTCTAGAAGGTGTAGGCTAGCTTTAACTCAGCAGCCTACATGTCTTAAGCCACTAATCTTTATGGCTAAGCCATTGGCCTAAGTGCCGACGTATATTTAAGCCGCTAGCTTTTAGGCTGGCTTTCACGCTAACCTTTTTTTCATCCTATAACATATATATGTATTGTTTCTAGGGTTTTATGTGTGAAAAAGTGTGAGATACGAAAGTTCCAATCTTTTGAGAGCTCATATGAGAGATCTAGAGAATAGAGTTGTATTCTCTCAAATCCTTATACTCCTATTTTGATATAATGTGATTCCTCTCTTGCCTCTGCCCGTGGTTTTTCCCGTCAATGGTTTCCACATAAAATTTGTGTGATCTTTAATTTTATGTTTGCTATTATCGTTTGATTGTGCTTTTGTTTATAACAAACTAGTATCAGAGCATATGTTTGGATAACATCAACCATGAAGTATGATATTCCGCTTTTGGATCGCAACACTAGATTCTCGTTTTCATTATGGTTGAGACAATAACAACATGTTCATGAATGAATAAGAATATGTAACTATGAGAAATATAATAAAAACAACATAACAAGATAAACTATATAAGAGCATAAAAGTAAAGTCATGTATTGGGAACCTTAGCTTCATCAAGGAATCTCGGGACTAAGAATAGACTAGTCCTCAAAAGAAAAGAAAAGCAAAAAAAAATTGTTTTGACTTGATATGGACAAGTTTAAGACTAGAAAGACTAGTCTTAAATAATAACATGAAATAAACAAATTGCATAACTTGAAAATAAATAATAAATAAGCTTATATGCTTTAAAAATATATATATACATAATATACATAGTACTTTATATAAGTTAGATTAGAAACAAATAATAACAACATAATGAAAAGTAGAAACATGAACAAAAACAAAACATGAATATATTGTTGCTTCTTTAACTCTCTGAGTCTAAGAAACATACACTAAACTCATGTTAAGTTGTATGAACATGATGAGTGAATAAGAGAAATTTTACCTAAGGCTTATGTGTTTTGTTGAAGAAGAATGGAATGGTTTGTAGTAATATGTGGGAATGGGTTTTCTAAAGAAAAGAGAGAACTTGATTGAGAATTTGAGAGAGGGATTTATGGAGTGATTTTGGTAGAGTTTTAGTATGAATTGTGTTGTGTGAAAGAATGAAAGAGGAAGGGGGTATTTATAGATTTTTGGATTGAAAATTAGATGTAATAAAATAAATTGAAAAGGAAAAATAATATGATTGAGGAGAGAGAGATGGCACCATTTGCTTGTGTAGGAAGGGGAGAAATTTATTTATTTGTTTGTTTTGTAATAAAAGAAGTAATGTGTAAAGTGTGATGTGATGTGATGTGATTAAAGTTATATGGGGAAGGTAAATTGTAAGGTATAAGTATGGTAGAGTGTAAAAAAAGTAGAGATAGATGAATAGTATAAAAGTACTATGAATAGTAGACTAGATAATAAAATACCAGTAGTAAAGAAAATACGCGTAAACGACTTGTATCTGATATTTTTAGTTACCGAAAAATTCTAAAACTGATATTTTTGGAATCCTTATATTTTCACGAATCTATTGGTATTGTCGGAATATTTTCACTATTCGGTGCACCGGGACACGATTTCAAAAACTGATCCTGTTTGGATCCGAAAGACACTAGAAAATTAAGAATCTGATATTTTTAAGCTATCCTATATTATTACGAACCATATTTCGTAATAATCTTAATTTCATTTTCTAGGGTTTAAGAACACGGGATTGCCGGATCTAGCTTCACTAGACTAAACATAGAACTAGGTTAATTTTAGGGTTCCGGTTTGACTTCCAGTTCTAGGGTTTTCTTACATTATCAAAAAATCTAAGCGCTTACACAAGTATACAGGTGAAGGTGGAGTTTTGAAGATAAGTAAGGGTTCACTTTTGGTGATGAAAGGACATAGAAAGACTGCTAATCTATATACTTTGCAGGGTTCTGTTGTGACAGGTAATGCAAATGTTGGTTCCTCTTTGTCAAATGAAGATGTTATTACGCGATGGCATATGTGTCTAAGGCATATGAGTGAAGCTGGTATGGCTAAATTGAGTAAGAGAGGACTTCTAGATGGGCAAGGCACCAGCAAATTAAAGTTCTGTGAACACTGCATTTTCGGGAAGCAGAAGAGAGTCAAATTCATCACAAGTACTCACAATACAAAGGGTACTCTTGATTATATTCATTCTGACCTTTGGAGACCTTCTAGAATACCCTCCAATGGAGGTGCCAGTTACATGATGACCATCATAGATGACTTCTCTAGAAAGGTTTGGGTATATTTTTTTAAGCAGAAAAGTGATGCCTTATCTATGTTTAAAGTGTAGAAGACAATGATTGAGAAACAGACTAGAAAATATGTAAAACGACTTCGCGTTGATAACGATTTAGAATTCTGCTCCAGTAATTTTAATGATTTGTGCAAATCATAGGGAATTGTGAGGCATCTCACAGTTCCTGGTACACCCCAACAGAACGGGATAGCAGAACGTATGAATAGAACCATAATGGAGAAGATGAGATGTATGCTCTCCAATTCTAAGTTACTAAAATCTTTTTGGACAGAAGTTGCCTCCACAGCTTGTTTTGTTGATTAATAGATCTCCGTCAACTTCCATTGAGAAGAAGACTCCACATGAGGTATGGTCTGGAACCCCTGCAGATTACTTTGAATTAAAAATTTTTGGATGCCTTGCAAATGCTCATGTAAATAATGGTAAACTTGAACCTAAATTGCTGAAGTGTGTGTTTCTTGGTTTCAAGACTGGGGTTAAAGGTATAAATTATGGTGTCCTGAATTGAAGAAAGTCATTGTTAGTAAGGATGTTATATTTGATGAATAAGCTATGTTACATGATCTTTATCCTACTGTTATTTATGGTAAAATCCAGTAGAAAACCAAGTGTGCAGATGGAGTTTGATATTAATGCAGATTTTACACTAAAACCTACTTCTCCAAACTGTTACTACACCTCAACAGCCACACTATTCTATTAACAAAGATAGACCCAGAAGAGAGGTAAGACCTCCATAGAGATATGGCGAGGCAGATCTAGTAGCATATGCACTAAATGTGGCAAGATGTTGATTTCAAATTTGGAACCGTCCACTTACACAGAAGCAGTCAATTGTTATGATTTTGGTAAGTGGATGATCACCATGCAAGAAGAGATGGAATCCCTCCAAAAGAATAGAACATAGGAGTTAGTGAAACTTCCCAAGGGTAAGAAGGATGTTCGTTGTAAATGGGTTTACAAGAAAAAGGAAGGAGCCACAAGTAGTGAAGAACCCAGATTCAAAGCATGACTTGTTGCAAAACGCTACAGTCAAATACCAGGTATTGACTTTATTAACGTGTTTTCTCCTGTTGTAAAACACAGTTCGATTCGAGCGTTACTTGGTATTGTAGCTATGGAGGATTTAGAGCTTGAGCAGCTTGATGTGAAGACTGCTTTTTGCATGGAGAGCTTGAGGAAGATATTTATATGCTTCAACCAGAGGGTTTTGAGGTTTTAGGAAAAGAAGACCATGTATGCATGTTGAAGAAATCTCTTTATGGGTTGAAGCAATCACCACGACAGTAGTATAAAAGGTTTGATTCCTTTATGACTTCTAATGATTTCAAAAGAAGTAACTTTGATAGCTGTGTGTATTTCAAGTATTGTGATGATGGGTTGTTTCTGTATCTACTACTATATGTGGACGATATGTTGATAGCAGCTAAGGATAGAGGAAAGATTGACAGGGTTAAAGCATAGTTAAACAGGGAGTTTGAGATAAAAGACTTGTGTATAGCAAGAAAATTCTTAGGATGGAAATTTCAAGAGATAGAAAAGCAAGTGTATTACATCTGAGTCAGAAAGGGTACATTGAGAAGATACTTTCCAGGTTCAATATGATGAGTGCTAAACCTATAAGCACCCCTTTAGCAGGTCATTTCAGATTGCCGTCCACTTAGTCTCCATAGTCAGAAGATGAAATTAATTATATGTCAAAGGTCCCTTACTCTAGTGTAGTAGGGTCTCTTATGTATGCCATGATATGTACGCATCTAGATTTGGCATATGCTATAAGTATTATCAGCAGGTATATGGCAAATCCTAGTAAGGAATACTGGAAACCAGTCTAGTGGATTTTCATACACTTAAGAGGAACTACCAATGTTTGTCTACATTTTGGGAGAACTAGAGATTGGGTCATCGGGTTTGTTGATTCTGATTTCACCGGGGACTTGGATAAAAGAAGATCTATCACTGGGTATGTTTTCTCTCTTGGTGGTTGTGTTATTAGTTGGAAAGCCACCTTATAGGCTACTGTTGCTCTATCCACTATCGAGGCTGAATACATGGCTATTATATAAGCGAATAAAGAGGCTATATGGTTGAAAGGTTTGTTTGCTAAGATTAGAAATTTGAAGACGTCTACAATATTTTGTGATAGTCAGAGTGCGATTTTTCTGATAAGGATCAAACGTTCCATGAGAGAACAAAGCACATCGACATTCGGTATCACTTTGTGCATGACATAGTTGCTCGAGGAGGATATCACTATAAGCAAAGTTAGTACTCATGATAACCCGTAGATATGTTGACAAGGACACTTCCTATAGCAAAGTTTGAGAATTGCTTGAACTTGACTAAGTATTAGTGCTGATTATTTCCTTCAGGGGATTTGTGGAAGAGGTGAGATAGAGTAGTGTTTATCAAAGTTTGGAGTTTATTTTTTACTTTGGAATTCGGGTCAAGGTGGAGATTTGTTGAAAATATGATCAAATTCAGGTCAAAGCTGCCAGCTCTTATGTATTTTTGGGCGGCTTAAAATTTGTCTTCATGTTGGATGTTGTTTGTGGACTCCAAAAGGTGTAGGCCGACTCTAAGCCAGTAGCCTACATGTCTTAAGCCGCCAACCTTAATGGCTAAGCCGTCGGCCTAAGTGCCAGCGTATATTTTAAGTCACCAGCTTTTAGGTTGGCTTTCATGCTAGCCTTTCTTTCATCCTATAACATGTGTGTGTGTGTGTGTGTGTTGTTTCTAGGGTTTTGTGTGTGAGAAAGTGTGAGATACGAAAGTTCCATTCTTTTGAGAGCTTATATGAGAGATCTGGAGAATAGAGTTGTATTCTCTCAAATCCTTGTACTCCTACTTTGATATAGTGTGATTCCTCTCTCGTCTCTACCTATGGTTTTTCCCATCAAGGGTTTTCACATAAAATCTGTGTGTTCTTTAATTTTATGTGTTGCTATTATCGTTTGATTATGCTTTTGTTTGTAACACAAGGAGTAGTGGAAAAACTTCTTATGAGGTTGTCTCAAAGGTATGAGTAAAAAATTTCTTCCCTTGAGATTACTAAAATCTATCAAAAATAACTTTTGCAGAATTGATCAATGAATTTCAAGCGGTGGATCAAAGAAGAACAATGAGGCAAGAAAGAACCAAATAAATAGTTGAAGGAGCTTATCTAGCCAATACCTCATTTTTAAAAGGAAATGAAAGAATCCCTCAATGCAGCAATTGTAAGAAGCTTGATCATGATGAGAAAGATTGTTGGCACAAAGGAAAATCTCATTGTTTCAAGTGCAAAAGGTTTAGGCACCTACAAAAAGATTGCAAAGTAAAAAATGAAGAACAAGCAAATATGGTGGAGATGGTTAAAGAAGAAACTCTATTTTGAGTTAGTTGGTGAGAAGTGCTCCAATTGAAGGTTGATGAGAAAGTACATTAGCAAGATGATGAGAAGTGCATCATATAGTGAAGAGAAGTGCTTCACATTTTAGAAAAATTGGAGAGATATGCTCCATGAAGATTTCAGCTTTGCAACTTTGTATCAAGAGGTTACGTTAGAGAATGATTCAAAGATTATTCATGGTTGTTAGCATGATCTTATCTTTCCATTTGTTGCTATCTTTTAGAGATATTTTGGTTTTTATTCGTTGTTAATTACTTAATTTGTTAAGATTGAGTTAGCTTACATTTCGTAGCAGGAGTCTATTTAAAGTCCAAGTATTATTGGCTTCCGTGAGTGGTGTAAGCAAATATTCTTATGTTATTCAATAAAAAAATCCAATTGTGTTTGCCAAATAATAAACAAATTCCAATGTTCTTTTTTAATTTCATTTTCTTCTGAAAAAAAATGAACAAATAAAAAATTGTTCTTGGCCAAAAAAAAAAAAAAAAAAACATTGTTCTTTCTTGTGCTTAATGAAATTAAGTAATTTTTTAAAAAAAAAGACAAAAATATAAAATTAACAAACATTATTTTCTATCACATACTTTCATTTCTCATTTGGTCTAATCGTTCCTGTTGACCTCTTACGTTGCTCACCGTGAAAGAATTGAAGGAATAGAGGAACTCTTTTTATGGTATTCATGGTATATAAAAGTCAATTTTGCATGAATTATTTCTTCCAATTAAAATAATAAAATATCCAAATTTGATTTAGGCACAACTAATATTTATGTTCTACTTCACCTAATCAAATTAAAATTCATAAGTCAATTGAACTAAATATTAAAAAATTATGACTAAACTCAACAAACTGTTAGAATGGTTTTTAAGAAATTGAATTCGAGTGGCTTATGAGTAAACTTGATTCATTCATACTCTCAGTACATATATGGGTATATAAATAGCAAGCTTGGTAAGAGGAAAAAAATTTTAATAAGTATTAAACAGCATGTGTATGTAGTCCACCGATTACATTTTGAACAACCTTTGCTTTGTTTCAATCATGGAGTCACCAAAGAAACACGTAACAAATAAAAATGGAAGCTCTTGTTGTTTTTCGATAATACTGATCAGGTTGACTCGAGAAAAGACGGCGATGGAGCTGACAAACCACCAAAAGAGGCGAAGGACACAAATGGATCTACGAAGCAAGTTGACGAATAGAACAAGAGAGATATTACTCGGACTCTTTATGTCGTTTTCAACCGTAGGCCAATGTTAGGAAAATTTTCATACGTGAAAGCTCATCGAAGTAAGATTTACTTGCTTGCTTTTGGGGCTTTCCTTTTTTTTTTTTTTTCCTTTTTTTTCTTATTTGGATTATTTGATTTTTATCTGTATCTTATATGCCTATATATTTATTTATCTTATCTGAATCGGATCTATTATAGTAGAAATATATATTTTTCGTCTGTATCTATTTTTTGATATACATTTATTTGAAAATGAAAACTAAGATGCCAAAACGATCAATAAATCGATAGTAGAATAAAATCATAGACTCATTGTGATTCTCGAGATTTCTCATTAACTCAATTCTTGATGATTGCCCAATTAGACCATAAATTTTCACACAATATTGAGAAAATACTAAAAAAAATCACTTCTATTTTTTTTCGCGATATAAAATTTTCAAAATGTATAGTGTATATAAAATATATATATATATATATATAAGTGTAAAGTTTTGACTTTTCAATCTCACAATTGGTAGAAAGCTAATTTACAAATAAAGAATACTTCCAAGATTTTTTTGAAAACATAAAATTTCCATAATTGTTAACATAAGTAATGGGAATCTCAAAATAATTTTTTCCCCTTTTCATCCTCTCTCTCTCTCTCGTCGGTCGCACATTTCACAAACACACACACACCGACACACCCACACATTTCAAGCACACAAGTAATCTCACTAGAACCAACTAAACGCCCCAATTGGAATTCCATCTCCTAATCTCCAGGGACGGACCCACATGATAATTATAACAAAGAGAAATAGCTATGGAAATAAAATAAACATCACATAAAACATGTCATCACCTTGAGAAATACTACAGCGGTAAAGATTTCATGTTATTCACTGCAAGTCATTGCCTCATTGGTTCAATTCCTGGTAGTGTCCTTTTGGCTTTTTGATTTTGAATTTTACTTGACTTATCGCAAAACTGTGCACCGAAACCTACTCACACCACCTTTTTATTTTTTTTTAACTGTGCACCGAATCCTGCTCACACTACCTTTTTAATTTTTAAATCTTTTAATAGGTTTTATTTAGTTTTTTTGGCCCAATAGGTTTCATTTAGTTGGTAAGCCCATTTCCTGACTGAATAATTACATGTTTTTGTTTTACTTTTTTAAAGTTTTAATAGATTTCATTTATTTTACATTTGTTCTAGTTTTAATCGGTAGGTTCTATTCATTTAATGTTTGTTATAGTTTTTCATAAGAGGAGATGTAGATAGTTTTTTATAAAATTAATTAATATTTTAATGCCACAAAAATTAATAAAAATATTACAAAAAAATGGAAATGTTATTGAGATAATTTTTTGCATTTTATGTTACTAATAATTTATTCAATATTGTTAATTTTTATGGATCAATTTACTAGAGACCAACGGGCCTTAATCCCCATTTTTTTTCTTGTTAATTTTGGATTAGTTAGTATTTTTAAAAGTTCACTAGGTTTCCTTATCGAAACAATATAATTTTTAATATTTTAATAATGAAATATCTCAAATATTATAAAAAAATTTTTTTTTCAACACTTTATTAAGCTAATTTTTTAAATGTTTACAAGATACCATATAACTTTATCACATGTACAATGTATTTTATAATATTTCATATCTTATTTTTTACATGCCCAATGAGAGCAATGTTACTGGTTCGAAATTAGAAAATCCATCATGACTTGATGACCATACAATGAGGACAAATCATTTGGATATTTGATTTGGTGAAGGATTTTGATTCTCCAATCATTTTTCCTTTAGTAAAAGAAATGACATATAAATATACATAATTATCACGAACTTTCTTATATAAGTTATTAGTCTCTTTTTATCACATCCAATAAAATAAACTTTCTATATAGTATTTTAGAAAATCTCTAAACATCCATGAAAAAAAAATATTTTATGTAATAAGAAATTTACGTCTTGTTCACTTCGCTGAATGAATAAGACTATAATGGAATTTCTATTACAAAGGAATGTAATAAAACTGTAATAGGATTTTTCTTTATTAATTTTTTTATTTAATAGTGGTATTTTGAAAAAAAGACAGTTCTAACATTAAATAGGTATTCATAGGTTATTCAATGTTTTGTATAAAGAATGATTATTCAACGTTTTGTATAATAGGGATTCATTGTGGAATCGTTATTCAGTGAACTAAACGGCGTAATAGCTATTCGTAAGAAATAAAGCTGTAATGGAATTACAATTATAATGAAGTGAATGAGCATTTAGTAATTATTTTTCATGTGTTATATTTTATCCTTTTCTTTTCATATTGTCACATTTCATATAAATATATAAATAAATAAACATATCTCATAATATGTAATATAATTAAGAAAATTAAATGGATTCATAAAATGGACAAATCCAACATCGATTTAAGAAAGAAAAATCGGCCCCTCAGTATCACAATCCTGTGTCCGTCCCTGCTAATCTCATTCCTCCGTAATATTTATTTTAACTCTTTTTTTCCTTCTTCTTCTCTGCTCCTTCTTATTTCTCCTTATACTCTCTCTCTCTCTCTCTCTCAAAGACTTCTGTTTTTTTTTCTTTTTTTTTTTTTTTTTCGAACCCACCTAACTCGGTAGGTTGGCCAGTTGACAGTCATGAACCGCCAACGACTTGGCCACCCCCCTGGTCGTCTGACGGGAAATGACCCATATGAATGTCTAGTGCCGACGGTTCATGTCCACATGTAGCGGTTCCTGGCAGTAAACGGGTAAGCCCCGAACCATACCGACGTCAAAATATTTGAATATGAAATTAAATACAGACCCATTCCCAGTTATTTGCATATAATTCTTTAATTCGATAGTAATAACATGCTCGCTGGGACTCGTGTATTGAAACTAATGTCCGGTGACCTTAAACCAATCTCCACGACCATAAAAAAATGAAAAATTGTGTATTTGACTTATTAAGTTAAAACCTCAATTCTAGAGCCATAGAGTCAAGTCTAGGAGCCATTATTTTTACAAAGAAATAGACACATAACATTAAAAAAAATTAATAATAATAATAATAAATAAATAAATAAAGCAATGAAGGATATTCTAATCCTCAAGACTTTGACGTTAATAAACTGACATCAATGCATTACGGATTTATATCAGTTTAGTATCGATCCAATATTAGTATTAGTTTGATTTAGTTCGATATCGGTTTAGTATCAGTATCGATTCAGTTTGGTTAGTTTATGAGTGAAATTATCGATTTTTCATTAGTATCACATCTGTATCGGTTTAGTTTTCATTTAGTACCAAAACAATGCCAAAATAATACCTGAACAACGAACCAAACAAGCCTGTAGAAACGTTGTCTTATATCCTTGCTACACGCGTAAAGAAATGTCATCACATAATGAGTAAACTTTCAAACTAAGAAATCTTAGATGAGATCACTTTTAATATTATAAATAAAGAGCAACTTTTCGTTTACCTTCCTCCTGGAAATTGGAGGGAAAATCGACGACGACGACGAAGAAGACCTGAAGACTTTTCCACCAATAGTACAGCAAAGGAAGGATCATTTACATTTCCCACGCCATTAACCTTGTTTACACACTAGACTTTCTTTTCTCAATTAAAAACATAATTTTGTTACATCACCCACGGTATTTGTCTTTATGCTTACCGTATTAATTTTCTTGCTGCGGAGGTAATAGCTATTCCACACTATCCATATAAGTTTCTTGTTTTCAATATAGTACGACTAAATAAATTGATGTGTGTGTATATATGTAAAAATTATTATAAAATAAAATAACCAAGGAGCACTTAATTCGATGATAAGATGATAAAGCAAATGTAAAGATAATTCCATAGAAGTACTAGACAAAAATAATAATAACAATAATAAGTGATGATGTTAATAATAATAACCTAGGATAACTTTCAATATATGACAACATATAATTCAAACAAACATATATATAAATAAATTAATAAAGATAAATAAATAATACGCTAGTAAAAAAATGATTTTAAGAGGCGAAATATTTCGCCTCAGTAGTTTACAATTTCGCCTCAGTAGTGCTATTGAGGCAAAAAATTTGCCTCAAAAATTCGCCTATAAAGGCCAGCCGTGTTAGGGAAAAAGAGGCGAATTTCGCCTCACGTTTTAAAACATGAGGCGAAATTGGCCTCATAATGGGAGGAAATACCATGTCAGATAGTGAGGCGAATTTCACCTCACTAGCTGACATGGAATGAGACGAATTTCGCCTCACACAGTAATAATGAGGCGAAATTATATTCACCGGGATGGGGATCCCTTCGGATTGTCCTTCTATAAATATTATAACCTTCACAATTATATATATATATATATATGGATACGCGTTTTGGGGAGTGCTTTCATAGTTTCTGGTCGCCTTCTATTGGCTGTAAATAAAACTAATAGTAAATGTGATGCGAGGACTATTGTACTCCCCCATTCAAGACTATACATCCATCAATAATAAAATTAAACATGAGAAGTATAATCACACACCAGATGTCCCCTATCCTATAGCAAGGAGAGTTTATAAGTTTGACTTTTGTACCTTTAGATTTAGTAAAAGTGGTAAGAAATTGGAGAAAATATTTTTTTCGTCCAACCACAGCGAAACCAAGCATATACGACTAAATAATTTTGACCTTTTCTTGATTATCAAAATTCACCGTACAGCTCCAATCAGAAGAAACCTATGTAACTTCTTAAGAAGTTCTTGTACAGACCCAAAACAAGAATCTAATCCGATAACTTAAGTTTCTCGAGAAGTGTAATAACAATTTTAAACTACAAAATAAAATTAGAAATTTCATCGCTTGAACGATAACTAAAACTCACATGATATATATCCCAAAAAAAGACTAAATCATATAACACAAAAATCGAACAAACTCGAACCTTACCCGTGCATTGATTCGGTATCAAATAAAACTAGATCATTTAAACTCCAAGCACTCCAATTAAAAAATTTAGAAAAAAAAATTGAATAAAATGGCCCCAAACCATTTAAATATAACATTTTATTTAATATTCATTCGTATAACCCTTCATACATAATATTTAAAGAAAATCCCACTAGTCACAAAACAAACAAATAATTAAGGATCAAGCAAATTAAATAATCTTATTTTCCTATTCATCTTTCCCCTTCCTCCAGCAAAATGCCGCCAGCCCCACACATATATGTATATATATATATATATATGTATTTTTTTTTCCTTGCAAGTTACTTCACTAAGGAGATAACAAGGGGTGGGATGTGCTTGGATCAAATCACTTACTTATCATACATACTACTTTTTCAGCCTACAACCCATAACTTTTATACATAATTTATCACACCTATAACTTTTTAAATAAACCTACAACTTTATACAAGATCCAACATCGATCTTACATATTTTTTTTATAAGTGACCAAGTTCACACCCAATTCTTGGACAATGACATTGACCGAAAAGGACAAAGTCCTACCGAAGCTCGATTGTAAACTTGACCAACAAGTTTTTCCTTCCCCATGCCGGTAAACGTCACATTCCAAAACATTTATACAACCTCAATGCTAATATTTTGAATATTTAAATATATTCTTCTACTCCTTTCCTTGCTCCTTACTCCCATAGATATAATCGAGTCGGATTTTGGATGGATTATATGAATTTGAAATCCGACCCGCTAGCCTTTAGGGTCTATGAAATTCAACCCTATAACCCTATACAGTTTTGATGATATATCCAAACTCATCTTACAGGATTTGATTTAAAATCCGAAACCCAACCCTATAACTCTATAACCTTTTTTTTTTAAACCTATTTTCAAATTTTAATAATTAATTTAAGAAAAGCTGGTGTCTTTGATACAAGTTTCCTATATATTGAAAAAAAACACATATGGGATTGATAAAAAATCCTGCAAACCACATTCATCATATAACATTTAAACATATAAATATATTACTTTTGTCACCGTATAATATCTTGAAAATGCAGTAAAATTAAATCTTCTACTAGAACTGAAATTAATATACATCAAATAGTATAAATCTCTACAACAAACATGACTTGAAAAAAATTTAATAAAAAATTCTAAAATCCGTAACTAGTTTAGTAGATAAAAAAGAAAAAAAAAACATCCTTGGAAGGCAAAAAAAAAAGGTAGTTTCTTCATATATTATTTCCTCTCCTTGTTCATTTAGTAATGTTTTTATTTATTTTTTAAAGTTATAATACTGGATTGTTAGATATCCATTAGGTTGTTATATGATCTAAACCCAACCCTATAACCCTATAGGGTTTTATTATATATCCAAACTCGACCCTAAAACCCTATAGGTTTTTAAAGGATAAGACAGGTAAAAAATCCTTTAACGGCCTATCCAATTATATCTCTACTTACTCTAGCGCCCACTTGTGAACACTATCCCCATAATTTTCCTTTCTTTATAGAATTATCATGTTATTTTCTCTCCTCATGACCGAGTCCATATCATTTATACACTGATATTGCCATCACAAATTCTCTTGTGAACTTCGTCTTTATATACTTTCTCAATCGCGTCAAAGCTTTCTCCTCTCATCCTTCTTTGTTTCCATTTTACCAAATTCCACCAAGGGCCTCCAACCTGCAACAATATTGGAGAAACACAAAGTAGCAACACCAAGTTCCAGCCAGTGAGAGGATTAAAGGCATCAAATCTCAATTAGATTAATCCTTCCAAGTAAGTTCCTAAGAGATGCTTTGTAGAAATATACCATAATTGTTAGCATGTCTTATATTCTTAGGAACAAGAATGATTAAGTATATTTTGTAAGTCCATGATAAAAAAGACAAAAGCAACAAATATTACCATTTTTCACCTTATAGAAAGAATACACTTACATAAGACTTGTGCCACAGAGTTTTCTATGAAAATATAAATGAAATCTCTAAAATGTATCTCATATTATCAAGTTATAGTTAAACGATTTTTATAGGGAAAATCTCCACACAATACCTTAAATTTTCTAGTAAAAGTGATTATTGGAATTACAAATGATCATACAATTTAATATATATAGCTACTTTATAGGGTTATATTGCAATAATCACAAAAATAAATCTTGAAAAGTTTATGGAAAATGAAAACCTTAGTACTTTATATAAAGATTAGTCCACGAAAAGTTTTCATGTTAGACATATGCTTTGAAAATATCAAGTAAAAGTATGATGGAAATGGTTTTTGATATTATTATAGGCAAGGAAAATATTAAACCTTCTTTACCCTAAGTGAAACCCCATTGTAGCATAAAGGGTTTACTAAATATTTAAATGATAACATGAATGTTAAGGTTATAGAAAGTGTAAACACTAAACTATTAAAAATAACTCAAGTAATGAAAATATTATATATAAACTGAAAACTAATATATTGAAGCATATGGATGTTTATGTAATTATTCTCATGAAGCAAAAATTGACAAACAAAACAAATTAATTAAACTAAACACTAAATGAAGCAATTGAGGGCTTCTAGATAGTTTGGATAAACTGTATTGACCAATGCTTCAAACACCCAAATGGACATCATCATTAGAAAGTACTCGAAAAATCCTATGAAATTCACTATTTATTTGCCAAAACGGATTAGAAACGGGTTAAATATCGCGAAAACAAGATTTCACAATGTGCTATCAAATTTACACAAAAATTGCAAACTGATTTGAACTTTTTCAACACATTAAAAGTTTCTTATGATTAAAAAAAAAAAAACACCACCAATGGTTTATACTAAAAAAATCTTATGGAATCGACTATTCACTCATCAAAAATAGATAAAGAATGAATAAATTATTGCGAAAACAAGATTTTGAGCAAAGTTGCCAAATTCATACAAATTTCACCAGTTGTTGCTAGTTTATTCGACATTTTCTTTAACAAAAGCAATATCATATTTTAATAGTACCTAAAAAACCGTGTTGAATTGAGTATTTACAAGTCAAAGATGGATTTAAAATGAAACAAGTTTTAGATGATTGAAAATTTAACACTAAAACAACAAAATAGTAGAACGACTGTAGTATAGTTTATAAAATTACATATCTTAGCTATTTCTTATAGTTTGTTCATATTTTTCTTACTAAAATTAGGTGATTTGAACTCCAATTTAGAGTTACTACCACTTGTAAAGGCTATGGATAGATGAGTATATTCTGATGACCTTTGTATTTAATTGTGCTTATAGGTTTAGAATATGATGTTTGTTAATATAAATTAAATGTTTCATGTATGAGGTTGGAAAGTTTGTACTTATGGTTGCTCGCGTTCGTTATTTATATTGACAATACTATAAATTAATCGGAACATTAAGTATTGGGTGTTGCTTGATTATTTTAATCTTTGCAAGTGTCTAATATTTGCAAGATCTTTAAATAAATGGATTTAATAACTATTGGCTTGATAATTAACAATTAAGCATGCATTGCACGATTGCGACATAAAAGGCCATCACCACTACACAATGACACGAATAGGCCACACCATCCTAGGTGGACGGTGAACATAGAGGACCAAATTGGTGTAATCTTTGTATGTACCAAGGGTCCTGTCGTAGGGGAATGGAAACTAGGGAAAACAACCTATCTCCTAAGGTCATGTTGGGTCATTGTTACGGATATCTTCCTTTAGGGATGTCGTTATATGTATATTATTTTTTGTATATGAAAAGAAAAACTTGTTTGATCAAGTACATTTTATTTCCGAAGTATTAGCGTTTCCGAGTTTATTATGTGGATGCACCTAAGGCTGCAAACTAGCTAAGCTATTCGTGAGTTACTCAAGCTCTAGTAAACAAGTTAAGTCCGAGCCTAAAGTAAAGCACGTTTGTCTAAATGAGCCGAGCTCAAGCTTTGATTGAGGCTCATGAGTTGAATTGTGAACAAGCTTATTTAGATTTGTGAACAGGCTCGAAACTGGGCTAATTAACAGGCTCGTTAATAAGTTCATTAACAAATTTATGAATTTTTTATGCATGATAGATTATCTACAACTACTTAATAAAAATATTAAAAACTAATTTCTATTTAATAATTATGTATATATATTAAAGCAATACTTATATATTATATTTTTAGTTTTAAAAAATGGAAAACAGGCTATCTAGATGAGTTGAGCTCGAACTTAAATTCCAAACTCAATAAAAGCTTGTTAGACTCGACAAAAAGCTCGGCATAGCTCAAACTAGTTTTATAAACGAGTTAAGCTCTAACCTCAATTTTAAACTCGATAGAAAGCTTAGCTTGAGCTCGAGCTCGAGCTCACTAAATTTTAAACTAGCCAAGTACAATCCTTTAAAGGCTCGGCTCGTTTGCAGCCCTATATCTACCCTAACCCTTGATTGGAGGGTGAAAATTCAATCTAAATATGGTTATTAGTTGACCATATTTATTTGTTCATTTGTTTGTTTACATTGAATATGCTTCTTTTAATAACTTGTTTGTCACTGCTTGAACGGTATGGAGCAAGGATATACTTTATTCAACTAAATGTAGCTTACTCCTTAATATTTTGTTTTTACAGATTAGTTGAAAACTGAGAAGATACATGATTTGAGTGCAGAGTGCACCAAGGATCAAGCTTCACAAGATAGGTAGATGATTAGAAATTTCTAAAGAATAAACCTAGTTGAGAAATAAAACTTAAAATGTAGTCTTCTTTCTTAACTACACTCAGTTGATATTTTTGTTAAACCTAGATTTACCTTAATTTGTCATTTGATAGGATATTCGATTCTATGTGGTCCTTGTGATCTGTGAAGTTTCGATATATAAAAAATTATTTCCATAATAATTAAACACACAGACATACACACACACGAATATATATAATACAATGAGGGGATAATTAACTAGAATCTTGTAAACTCTTACTTGTTAGATGATCTTCATATTACGGTGTACACGTAATATGACGATTTAGGAAAATTCCACTAGGCCCATCTAGGGTGGCAACACTTGTCTCCAAAGATTGCTGAGTAAAAACCATATTATACGACAGCAAACTCAATGGGAATTTGGGCAATATTGTATCGAGTGTTTACAAAGTCGATTTTGCTCCTACAAATGCAAGTAATGATTTCTCTTATCTTCTTCTATGTCGTCTCACTATCAAATGCTCTTTCCTTCAACTACTCTACTTCCACTGGTAGTTATAATAGCATAACATTCAAGAATGAGGAAACTTCGGTCATAAATAGCCGGGGAAAGGTTCAATACACTGGCAGAGCCACGTACTCCGATCCGTTGCACCTTTGGGACAAAGGCTCTGGCCAACTCTCAGGTTTCAACACTTATTTCACTTTCACTCTGAACACTCAAAACCAAACAAACTATGCAGATGGGATGGCGTTTTTCCTTGCACCAAACGGTTCCAGAATTCCTGGCAACATAACTAAAGGGGGAGCTTTTGGCCTGACTAGTGATGAAAAGGTTTTAAACTCAAGGGACAGCCCTTTTGTTGCCGTGGAATTCGATGTGTACAGCAATCCCTGGGATCCTCCAGGTACGCATGTCGGTGTTGATATTAACTCTATGAGGTCTGTTGCAAATACATCATGGTTTAGGTCTGTTACTAATGAAGTTTGGATCACTTACAACTCGACATCATATAACTTATCGGTTGAATTTCGTGGCTATAAAAATGAAACACAAGAAACTCAATATCTCAGTTACGAAGTTGATTTGAGGTCGTGGCTACCCGAATGGGTCACTTTTGGTTTCTCTGCATCAGTTGACAATGATTCCTCTGCTGAAATTGGTTCTTGGAATTTTAGTTCAAACGCGATAATTGCTACCAAAACCGCAAAAAGCCACCGGGGAAATAAAACGGGAAAAGTGATAGGAGCAATAGCTGGTGGATGCCTTTCTGTAATTGGCTTGGCGATGACTTGGTTCTTTTTGTGGGAAAAGAATAGAAGAGATAGGGAGCGTGAGGATTTGTTTCATCAATATATTGGCCAAGAGTTTTCCTCTGGAACAGGACCGAAGAAATTCTCCTATGGAAATTTGTCAAAGGCAACAAATAACTTCAAGCCTGAACAAAAGCTTGGGGAGGGGGGATTCGGTGGTGTTTATAGTGGATTTCTGAAAAACATAAACCAATATATCGCGGTTAAGAGGATATCAAGCTATTCAGAGCAAGGAATGAAAGAATATGCATCAGAAATAAAGACAATTAGTCGGCTAAGACACCGCAAATTAGTGCTGCTACTCGGTTGGTGTCACGAAAGACGAGATTTGTTGCTTGTGTATGAGTTCTTGCCGAATCGAAGTTTAGATTTTCATCTGTTCAAAGTGCAACACTTGTTACCATGGGAAAAAAGATATAGAATAGCTCAGGGGTTGGCTTCTGCATTGCTATATCTGCAAGAGGAGTGGGAACAATGTATGGTGCACAGAGACATAAAATCCAGCAATGTCATGCTTGATTCCGAATTTAGTGCAAAACTTGGTGATTTTGGGCTGGCAAGACTAGTGGACCATGCAAAAGGAGCACGAACAACAATTTTGGCAGGGACAAAAGGCTACATGGCCCCTGAATGTGCTACAACTTTTAGAGCAACAAAAGAGCAGATATATACAGCTTCGGAATAGTATCCTTGGAGATTGCTTGTGGAAGAAGAGCAATAGACCTTTCAGCAGAGGAGGATCGTATTGTATTGGTTGAATGGATAAGGGAACTTTATGGAAAGGGAAAGATCCTACAAGCAGCGGATCCAAAACTGCTTGAAGAATTTGATGAGCATCAGATGATGCGCTTACTGATTGTGGGGCTCTGGTGTGCACATCCCGAGAGCCGTCTTAGGCCTTCCATGAAGCAAGTGTTTAGCATACTTGATTTTGATGCCCCGTTGCCTGATTTCCCTCCTAAATTCCTCATAGCAACCTATTACCAACCATCTGTGAGATTTGCTCAATTGTACTCATTTTCATCCACGGAAGTCTCGGAGGCAGCTCAATAAATCACACCAATACTACAGTGTTCTTCCATGAATTCCTCCAGATTAGCAGCTTTTCTTTTCTTCTTGTTTTTTTTTTTTCTTTTTTTAATATATATGCAAATTTTGATGTAAATAATGTTGCCAATCAAAATCATGAATCTGAATTTGTCGGCATTTAGTTAAATACCAAGATAACGCCATGAATTTCATATAAACTATGACAGTTGGACGCTTTCTATCTGCACACAATGATGCAGCGGAAGAAATTAAATTTATCATGATCCATTGATTCTACGAATACCCAGAAAGTGAATATTAGAATAATGTCGAAATCCATTGAATCAAGCACGATTGTCAGAAGATAAACTTCTATATATCTATTCATTTTGAGAATACCCAGACAAATAGGCATCAAAGTTCGAAAACTCAATAAGAGTGCGAATTTTAGAAAAAGAATAATCATTGCAATTTGTTGATTCACGCACGAATACCAGAAAGCAATCTTCCATCAACCAATTGATTCCATAGAATATCAGAAGAGATAGAAAAGACAAAAATATATTTTTATTCCATCATAATTCTCTATCTCAACATTTACAAGTTTAGTCTAGTTTATTTATAGCATTAAAATGAAATCTAATTAAATGACTTGATCTAAACAGAATGATATTAACCCTATTAAAAAAGATTTTGCTCCTATTAAATTAACATTAATCCTATTAGATCTAGAAAAAGAAATTGTAATATTCCTAAAATAATAATATGTTCTTCATGTCCTACATCATCTTCCTCAAGGTGGACAAAATTCACTCTCGAATTTTCATCATTGGCTTGCCTTCATACTGTAATGATATCCCAAGAGGAATGTGGCTCTGATACCAACTGACGTAGCAGAATTCTACGAATACCCAAAAAGCGACAATTGATAAAATCGAAACCATTGAATCGTGCACGATTGCCAGAAGACCATCTTCTATATGTCTGTTGATTCTAAGAATGCATAGACAAATAGGCATCAAAATTTGAAAGCTCCATAAGATTGCGAAATTTGGAAAAATGATAAGCATTGCAATCTGTTGATTTACACACAAATACCATAAAACAACCTTCTATCAACTTGTTGATTCCATAGAATATCAAAAGAGATAGGAGAGACAAAAATATATTTTTATTCCATTAGAAATATCTATCTCAACATTTACAAGTCTAGTCTATTTATAGGATTGAAATGGAATCTACTTAAATTACTTAATATAAATAAAATGACATTAATACTATTAAAAAAGATTATGCTTCTATTAAATTAACGTTAATCCTAGTAAAAAAGGTACTACTATTATTAAAATAACATTAATTCTATTAAATGTAGAAAAAGAAATTGCAATCTTCCTAAAATAATAATATTTTCTTCTTATGCTTGCACTCTGTTATGCACATTGCATCATTCTCCCCATGTTGTATAAAATGCGCCATTGAATTCTCGTCAAATGAACTATCTCCAATGTAAGGAATGAGATGTTTCACATTAAATAAACCATCAATTCAAAAGTGGTTGGGTAGTTTCAATTTGTATATAGGAGGGTTGATCCTCTCAATTACCTCAACTAGTCCAATCTTCCAGGCCGAAAGTTTAGTTTATCCCCTGCAGGAAACCATTCCTCTGGAATAACAACCTTTACAAAATCTCCTACAGCAAATTCCTCTTCTCTTCATTTCATATCAATACTCTCTTTGGTTACCTCCTTTCCTACCAT
Organism: Combretum micranthum; assembly: GCA_024138025.1. Classification (NCBI taxonomy): domain Eukaryota; kingdom Viridiplantae; phylum Streptophyta; class Magnoliopsida; order Myrtales; family Combretaceae; genus Combretum; species Combretum micranthum. The sequence continues at coordinate 65,462 of JAMXBD010003526.1, forward strand.
TTCAGAAACAACTTTTGAATCCTATAGCTCTTCTTTAAATTTGGCAAAAGACAACATGCTATTGCAACCACTTTGCTTTATACTTTTGGACTCAACAGGCCCTTTAGTAGGAATCAACACAATTTTTACTCCCTTATGCACAAATTTACAAGTATCAACTCTACCATCATGCGTCACATTCCTATTATGTTGTCATGGCCTCCTAGTGGCAAGTATTCATTGCAACTGCATCACACCATACAAAATCTTTATATACAAACGCTATGGAAAATGAAACCAGCAACCATTTAGAAATAGTTACCTCACTCCCTTTCTTCATCCATGCCAGCTTGTACGGCTTATAGTACGACTCAGGTTTAATGCCTAACTTTTGTATTGCCTCTATTGATATGATGTTCTCATGGCTATCAAAATCTACTATAAATCTACATACCTTGCCCTAAATTGTGCAAGTAAATCAAAAGATGTTTGTTCTCAATCAATCTTCCTCAACAGCTTTAGGAGTCATACAAGACCTCCACACTACTAAAGTCTCCTTTACATCCCCAGTCAGAATCTCTTCTTCAACAAATTCTATATTAAAAACTGGGCCTCCATCACCAACGACCTCAAAATTAGCCTCATCCCTCTTCTTTATCATCAAAAACAGGGTTTTCATGAGAACAAAGTGCCTTTTTTTTTGTTTTTCTGCACTCTACTGTCGATGACTACTCTCACCACACTTGAAGCATTTGATCCCACTAGTGCTAGCACCATTAGTATTAGGTTTATTAACACAACCATAGTTGTTGTTGTTTGAGCCTCCACTTCTAGTACAGTTCACTACACCGCTACTACTACCGCCTCCACTACCGACTATACCACTACTAGCCATACTATTTCCCGATTGTCTCTCAACAATCAATGCCCTTTGGGGTGCTATTGATACACTAATAGGGTCAAATAAACTGATTGCATCCTGAATCTATATCCTCAAACCCCCGATGTATCGCACAACTAACTAATCATCTGTCTCTTGAATTTCATTCCTAACTATCAACTGGTAAAATTTAGAGGTACAATCATCAATTGATCTGCTGTCCTATTTCAGATTTTGTAGCCTTTTATACATGATGCATTGAAAGTTGTAGGGCAAAAATGCCGCTCATAGGTTCTTCTTCATCTCCACCAATGAGGTGATTTTTTACTTTCTCAACCTAGTCCGGGTCAATCTCAACTGTTGTTAACACACTGTAGCCCTACCACACAATCTGGTTGCTACTAGCTATACCTGTTTGTTCTTAAGGACCCCTTTGAACTCTAGGATATCCTCAATTGTGGCCAACCAATCCAAAAATTCCTCTAGTTTGAGGCTACCATGAAACTCTAGTATCTCCGTTCTCATACCAAGTTCCTAGCATCTCTGGTCTTCCTCTACATGAGGCCTACCATGCTTGCATAGCACTTCATCATGCTATTCATCCTCCTCAACAGAATGGAATCATACTCTGCCTTATCCATCTCTAGCATCGGATCAGAGTTTTGCCCCCATTTAAGGTTTTCATTCCTTTGGTTCTCCATCAACATACCCATTCTTTTAGTCAATCGATCCACAAAACCTTTAACCTACGTTCTAACGCTGCATCCAGCCACTCATCAATCATTTTCCCAATCCTTTAATCTAGATCATTGCGATCGTAGATCTCATCCATTGTAGCATGATGTTGATTAGCTTTCCTACGGAATGCCATTATTACCAAAAGCGAACACAACTCTAATACCAAATTGACATAGTGTAATTAAGGATTTTAGGGATTTATCACTAGCCAAGTATTCGTGTGCGAATCAACATCTTGTAATAAATCCCTAAAATCCCAAATTATTTGTTCCGTCACACGAACTTCATTACATTGAATTACAATGCTTGCTCAACACGACATAGAAAAGAAGAAACAAAATTCCCTTACCATCATTTGGTGAGATTATTTATGCATGAGTTTTTGCATATTTTCAACGGAACAAACTTCAGTTTCGTTAACAAGAAGGCAAAAAATATGTAGTAACATATAAAGAAATCTCTTCAATTCTTTGAAGTAGGCTAATGAACATATTTATTTGCATTCTTTTGCCGTAGTTAGTATATGGAGGGTAATGAACAAGTGAAAAAAGTAGAATTCATTTAAATGGTGTAAAATTAGCAATCTATTGTGAATTGATAAACATGATTTTTAAATTCAAAGCTATCAAGTACCAAATAAATATATCGAATTCCCTACTAAACAAGACATTTTTATTGTCATTTCATTCTCTATAGTGAAAAACATGAAACAAAATTCAAAAGAAAATATGTAAAAGAGTATAAAATTGCTTTTCAACTTAAATATAAACTTTCCGTTTTTCCCCTTTTGTCTATCACTTCATCCGTTTATGAGGAAATGGAAAAGAAGGATGAAAAGTAATATGCCTGGCTTACTAGGTTCCACCACTACAAGACCCAAGTATAGTGAAAAGAAGAGTTTGATCGTGATATGAGTGATTGCTTCGGTTCATAGTGCCAATTTTTTTCAAAAGGGATGATTATAATAATTGTATTTTCATGTCTAAAAGTAACTCTCATTTGCCTCAATAAAGTTGGTTGGAATTGTAAGTAAGTTATATTAGATGTGCTTGTGAAGTGGCATATATATTTCAAAGGGCACTTGAAAGGTTGTTTTACTGGAAATAGTAGGATACAATGTTTTTCAACTAGAATAGTTCAAGTTCAGTCACAATTGTCTACTGAGTTTTTTCCTTTATGCCTATTGACATGACCATGTGATCATTCAAGTGAATATTGATCCACTTTAATGTCTAAGGACACATTGTGGACATATAACTTCCTTTTTCTTATCCTTTTTGCTAGTGAATTTTGAGATTATGAGAGCATCCATTATCCCTTAGCAAATTGATGAAAAATGTCTTCACAGTTGTGATAAAGGAGAATAAATTTTTGATATGTTGTTTTGTGATAATGAAGTACAGAAGTTTTTATAGGTGCAAGAATACACAACCCTAATGGCCGTACAAGGAAGGCTTGCTATGGAGAGATTCTTGATGAGTATGTCAGCGCACTAATGATGGGTGGGAATGTGGTGAACAAGAACATGTCTTGAAGTAACCCTTTCACGTATAAAGTGGTAGTCAGTGTTTACACGTTTGGTGCAATCATGCTGAATAGCTTGACATGTAGACTGCTCCAAGATTGTCACAACATGAGATGATGGACTGCTGGATGGGAACACCTATTTCTCGAGCAAGATGATAGATCCATGCAGATTCAATGACTGTGTAGGCAAGAGCACGATACTCAGCCTTGGAAGAGCTTCATGATATAATTGGTTGTTTCTTTAAGTGCCATGAAATGAGATTATGCCTAGAAAGATGGCATAACCTATAGTTGAGCAACAGGTGTTTGGACATCCAACCTAATCAGCATCAGCAAAAGTAGTTAAAGAGGTATGAGATGTACGTATCATTGGAAGTCCTAATGACATTCCCCTGAAGGTATTAGAGAAAATGTTTATCTTCTTGCATGTGATTAATGTTAGGATGTTGCATATGTTGACTCAATTAATTGACCACAAATTTGATATACGGTTGAGTAATTGCAAGGTATTATAGTGCACCAACAATCTCACGAAAGGTAATGGGATTTGGAAGAAGAGGAAAACTAAGCACTAAGTTGACTCCGAGGTGAAAGAGTGGTTTAGACTAGTTTTTACAAGTGCATAAGATGGCATTTAAGTAGGTCTTAGATGAATTAAGATTGACACAAATTGAGACCCTAAGTAGTGCAAGTCACACAAATGCTAAGAAAAATGGAGGGGACCAAGGTCTTTCATGGCAAACTGACACGAGATAACAGAGATGTAGTGAGTGAAAAGAGAGGAGTAACTACCAGCAAAGATGACGTTGTCTACGTAAAGTAAAAGAATGAGAGTGTCAAAGCTTTGTGAGAGGATGAACATGGAAGTGTCGGCTTTGCTTTGATGAAATCTTAAATGTATGAGGAGCTGCTAAAATGATGAAATCAAGCATGAGGAGATTGTTTCAAACCATAGGCACACTTCTTTGGTTGACATACATCATGAGGGTAACGTAGATGGATAAAACCTAGAGGTTATTTCATGAAAAACAATCTCAGTGAGGTGACCATGAAGGAAAGCATTTTTAGCATCAAGTTTACAAATCTCCTAGTGGGAGGAAACTGCATGAGAGAGGATGAATCGAATGGTGGTATGTTTGATAATAGGACTGAATGTTTCATTATAGTCAATACCTTCTCTCTGAGTAAACCCTTGAGCAACAAGACAAGCTTTATGTTGCTTAACTTACCCATCAGCATTTATTTAATATGGAATTTCCAAGTGCTACCAATAACGTTTTGATGAGGTTTTGGTGGAATGAGAATCTAGGTTTGGTTTTTGAGAAGAGAGTTAAACTCCTATTTCATGGTTGCAGTCCAAGTAGGATCATAAAAGGCTTCAATATAGTGATTAGGTATAAAGTCAGTGATGTGGGTGAAGGTTGAGGAATTGTGCGAGGATTGGTGATGTTGGATTTAGAGAAAATGAGCATAGAATGGTTGAGTTAGGATGTTAAGGGTCAAGTGGAGGATGATGAGCTGGTTGGGGATGTAGAGGGGAGTTCTATGGGGGTAACTGAAGAAGGGACTATAGGTTGAGTGGTAGGACGATAGGGTGGATGTGTTGAGGTAGAAGGTTGATTAGTTTAGGATCTGATGCAATGATGGACACGGCTTATTGATGGTCAGGAGGCATTGGTTGCAGTTAGGGAGAGAGATAAAGTAGGTGCCTCCAAGGTTGATAGAAAAAGAGTGGTAGAGCTTGACTAGGAGTAGGAGTGGGAGTGGGAGTGGGTATGGGTATGGGAATTTTAAGTAGAGTTTGTATGTTGATTGTTACTGATAGGAGTGAGATCGAAGGAAGGTATGCTAATAGTGATAGTGAGAAAGGATAGGGGGATTTCACTATTGGAAGTGGAGGTGGTAGTAAGGTCAGCATAAGGGAAAATTGATTCATGGAAGACCACATGACAACTGATGTAAATACGACCAGAGATCGGTTAAGGTAGCAGTAGCCTTTGTGTTGGGCAGAATAGCCAATGAAAACACAAATAGTAGAGTAAGGAGAGAGTTTATTTGGTGTTTAGAAGGTAAGGTTGGGAAAACAAAGGCACCCAAATGAGAGTAAGTATTGGTAGTCTGGAAGCATATTATGGAGGAGCTTGAAAGGGGATTAATGGTCGAATGAGGCTGTGGGGAGTCGATTAATGGTGTAAATGGCAGTGAGGACAACATCAACCCAAAATGTAGGCAAAAGTTGTGCATGCAAGTGAATAGTTCGAGCCAGTTCAGTGATGTATTGATGTTTTTGTTCAGCAACTTCATTTTGTTAGGGAGTATAAGGGTAAGAGAGTTGAAGTTGGATGCCATTATTGCATAAGAAGGTAGTTAATGCTTTGTTAACAAATTCACGACTACCATTACTATAAAAAATCTTAATGGAATTTGAGAAAAAATGTTGGAAATGAGATAAAACTTCATTTTTCTTATGCATAGGAATGATCCAACAATATCGAGTACAGTCGTCTACAAAAATTACATAATAGCGAAAACCTAGATTTGGTCTAGTTAGCGATTGCCATACATTAGAGTGAATTAAATCTAGAGGCTTATGTGCTGGATGAGACGATCTTTGGAATGAAAGGTAAGTGGAATTTCTTAAGCAACAAAAGCGATAGGGATTGGAATGGGCATTGAAGGGTTGGACTTGAATGTGCTGGTGTTGAGCTAGCTTATTTAGGACTTCATTATGAGGGTGACACAAATGAGAATGCCATATTTCTTTGGATATTGTTGATGTAATGAGGTACTTGGGAGGTTGAATAGTACCTACTAAGATGGAATACAGTAGATGCCTAGTTGGATGTTATGGCAAAGTCACTCCCATCTAAGAGTCCTTAATAGAGAAGAAAGAATCATTAAAGCTAATAGTGCAATTGTTATCTCGATAAAGTTTAAGGACAAGAGAAGATTGTGTGTGAGTGAAGGAACATGTAATACCTTCTTAAGATGTGATTTATGGCCATTGTGTGAATGATAAGACTGTCTGTGTGAGATATTGGTAATGATGCACCATTTCCGACAAGAACTCTATTAGAAACAACATAGGGTTAAGTTAGAAAATATACCTGCATCTGGTATCATGTGGTGTATGGTACCTAAATTTAGGTACCAGATAGCGTCCTGTGATTCTCAGAGTGATAGGGCAGAAAAGGACTGAGGTACATCTACATATGACTCATTAAACCAATGATAGTACCAAAGGGCTGTTTGTGTAGGCTAATCGCAAATCCGGCAGGTGACTCAAGATGTGGTAGAGGAGCAAGAAGCAATACGGTAGACGAATATGGCGGTGCTTGAGGGAGTCCCGGTGGTTAGATGTAGAGTACTAGAGTGAAAGCTGTGACGAACTTTGGTTAGCTAGAGAAGAACGACCGCACACCCTGACTCTAAAATGACCACAACCACGACCTCAACCCCTTAAGGTAAAGGTGATGGATTGGGTATTGAGAGCCATGGGAATGGATGCAATAGTATCATCGGAATCATGGCATTTTAGCCAATGTTTGTGATTTAACCATTTAGCATGAACTTATTCAAAAGTGAGATGAGTAAAAGAATGTGTGAGAGTGGTGATAAGCGCGTCATATTCGCAAGGAAACCACGAAAGGCATGGGTGATGAGATCAGTTGAGCTGAAGGGATTATTAATCGATGCAAGTTGTTTGGCAATGAATTTTAGCTCATGGAGATAATCTAATACTGAGGTGTAGTTTAAGTAGAGGGTTAAGATTCATTGTTTTAATTCCATTTCTCGAGCCATGGAATTTTCAAGGAAACATTGTCATAGGAAGTCCAGATATCATAGGTGGCTAGGGTGTCATGGATTTCCATGAGTATTTTAGTGGAGATGGTGGCAAGAAGAGAGGCTTAAACCATATGATTTATCCAAAGCCAATGATTGTATTTGAGATTAGGAGTAAATAGAGCACTTGCTAGAAGAGGAATCTCTCATGGAGGTGCTAAAATAGTCCCGTCAACATATCAGTACAAATCCATAGATATAAGAAAGGAGGTCATCAGTAATGACCATAACTGAAAGTTATCAGTGGATAATTTAATAGTTATGATAGTGGATAAGTTATTGAGGTTAAGGGAGGGTGGTAGGCTGTCTGTAAAAGGGATAAGAGGGTGGGAGAGAGTAGTTATCATGGTGGTTGAGGTTGGGTGATAATGGATGGCTATAATATGGAGGAGTGAGATGTGGCAAGATAGTGAAAAAGTGGCTGCTGTGTTGTGTGACTAGGAGAGAGGTGGGTAGGAGGTGTGAGGAATGGTGATGGGGGTTATGGGTTATGTAAGTTTGGGTGCTTATTGTGGAAGGAGATGGGTGGGCATTGTGGTAGGATTATGGTTTATTATAGAAGGAAGAATGAAAGGAGATGAAAGGTAAAGACCGATGGTGGCTAAAGATCAATGAATGGGGTAGCAGCGGACAAGCTCAAGGTGGTGATCACGAGGTTTTGCTGGACATTGGTGGATGGTTTTACAACGGTGGGATTCGTAGTCTTCATGGGCTATGCATGGTGATTGTTGACATGGATTTGTGCTGCTATGGTGGTCTAAGTGTAGCTGGGCAAGAAGATATTAGCAAGTGCCAAAAGAATTTCAAGTACAATAAAAAAATTTGAGTGGTTGTTAACTTGTATTTGTTTTTACTGGCTTAGATACTGTCACGCCCTAATGGGTATCCTAAACATGACAACCCACAATACACAATATAAAAACTCAAGAATGACAATCTTAGTTACTCAAAAGCTTTCATATTGGTACAAGGAGTACGTTCACAATAAAGGAAAACCAATGGAATTATGTATTTTAAATAGTAGCAACAAAACATTCAGGGCAATACTATTATCATTCAATAAAATAAAAGGTCTCACATCTCCTATAGAACATTCCCTTAATAAATCTCCATAATAACATAGTCTTACTGTCACGCCCCGAAGGGTATCCTAAACGTGGTAATCTGCCGTACATAATATTAAAGCCTAGGAATGACCGCCTCAGTCATGCGGAGGCTTGCATATTATGTATAAGGCGTCTAACACATAGAGGAGACACATTGGAGAGATACATTTTATATTGATACACCTGAGGATAACAATGTAAAGAAATAAAATTACTATACTTCAGATACAAATCATACTTCATATACGAATCACTATACTTCAAAATACAAATCATTAAACTCAATTACATTCATCCACAGACTTCCCTACATAAACTATTACAAGGCAATCATAAAATCTAGCCAATAACTTCAAGCATTCCTATTCTTTGCCGAAATCCCGAAGTCATTCTCTGCTTCAACCATCTCGATCCCCACTTAGCATTCTTGAAATAACCTGTTCATTCAAACATCTATTGGGGTATAAGCTGCACTAACTTAGTGAGAATTCCCTTAATTCCGTACCATAACAAGCAAGTTATAATCAACCACATGCTATGCATGAACAAACACATGAGCAAACAATTATGTATGGGTATCCGGAACCCACATACATAACGGATTTACTTCCTCTGTATCTTGGGTTAGGAATGGTATTGAAGTCTACACGACCGCTACTAGTCCCCAAGCCCTCGGCTCATAGCACTCGACTCGGCTAGGCTCACCCATGGAATGCATCCCTATGTGCCTTAGTTCCCATGAATGAGCTCTGGCACCAGTCTCGTTATCCAAACGAATCATCAACGGACCATACCGATCGACCTGCGTAGGAGTAGCACGCTACCAAATGCAATATGTCCGATGCGATGCATGACCAATTTAATTTTTGCTTAAGTCAAAATATTCATACATTCTTTAGAGTGACCAACCAATATTATACACATAACAGAAATAATATGAACAGTGCAGTTATCCAATCGAATCATGGTTTCGATATGCTTTAGTATTCTTTGGCATACATTCATCACAGTCTCATTATATATCCCATCCCCATTCGTATCGATTTCTATCTTGTTCCTATACTTCTAATGCGACTAGCTACAAGCACAAACAAGGTAACAAAATAAGAAGAAGACTCACTCGGCCATTAGATCATCGGTTTTTAGTAAAAATAATCCGGTGGTAGGGAATCGTCGAATTCGGGATCACCTAAAAAGGAAGAAATACTCTAATAAGTATTTCATCACTTAACTAATCCAAACTATCTTATACGAACTATCAAATTTACAATTCTAGTCCTAAGCGGGAATTCCAACTTAAAACGGCCATAACTTGGTCATTTTAACTCGGAATCTCACAAATTATATATCGATCTCTATCTACTTCGAAAGATCTATCTAATTTTAATATTATATTTAAGTTTGAAAACTTTGAAGCTTCGAAAAAGTTGGATCAGATCGGAACAGTAGCAAGTTCCAATTCCGAAAATATATTTTTGTAAATGTTTGTAATGTTCCTATTATATAAATTAGCTACACATGCAATATGAATGATTTCCTAACATGAATGACATGAGATGAGCTTAATGTATGCATGATCTTGATGATTTTTGCTAAAAGAAAATTTTATAACTCTTTATTTTGCAAGACTTCAAGGATAACTACTTTTAAGAATACTAGTTTCCTAATTTTGATAACTCACTTGTGTTTTGGGATTAATCCTTAAGAATTTCTAGTTATCTAAGTTATAATTGAATCTTCATTATATCTATTACTTAAGTCCTTCATTTCTACATAAAAATTTCCATTTCGCATTTTGTAAACATGTTTTCAAGTAGGGTTGATTCCAAAATCCGAATTTTGTAAAAATTGTTTTTGTGGTGGTTCCTTTAAGTAAAAATCATTTGATACTTTAAAAATTAAAGCTCAACCATGCCTAGCCACTAAGGACTTCATTTCTTTGATAAAACTTCTAATTTGAGTTTAAAAATATGGGTTTTCATGCCATTACTTTATTATTACGAATTTCTTAAAATGACAACAACTCAAATTTTTCCTACTCTATTTCTACTCCTTGTTCTATATATTTTTCTTAGCAAATCCCATCTTAATTTATCAAAATCATTACTTGATGATACCTATGACCTAAACTCTTCATTTTTCATATAAAACACAAGTTTTGGAGTTGATAAATGGGTTTTTAAGGCATGGTTTTGAAATCATCCGAATTTACAAATTTTGGATAAACTCAATTTTCATACTTTACTTCTACAATGCATCATGCATATATGTATTACCTACAAGCTATTGTTATGAAGGTTATGAGATGATCTACCTATATGTATACATGTAGTACCAAGAATTCTTTTTGAAAACTTTTACTTTGCAAAACTTTGAATTATACTAGACTTAAGAAAAATAGTTTTTCTTCTTGTAAAATCATACTTTCTTTTATCAAAACTCAACCTTGATGATCTATATAACCATCACCTTTCAATAAAAACCTTCATTTTGGGGTTAGAAAGTAGATGTTTTAAGTACGAATTTTAAAAATTTTGAAGAATGAAAACATTGTTTAACCTATTCTTGGAAACCATTTGTTATTCTAAGATTATATTTTGATAAACTTTTTATCCTTATCAAAACTTGGTCTTGTTATATATATTCCCTAGGACTTCCATTTTCCTAAAAATTATCATTTTGGCATTTGGAAATAGGTGTTTGAATTGTGGCTATTTTCAAATCCGAATTTTGAGAAATTCATTTGAGCTTGTTTTCTTTGTAAAACTCATTTAGTCTTTCAAAAACCATTTCCTAATCAAACCTACCCTTAAGGCTTCCATTTCTTAATAAAAGTCTTGTTTTGAAGTTGAAAATGGGTTTTAAAATTGGTCTTTGTTGAGATCCGAATTTACAAAATTTATTTTTGGACATATCTTTTGATAAAATCTATCTAAACTTATGAAAATCCATTCCTTACATATCCTATCCTAAGAGCCTTCATATCTTGAATAAAAACTTCATTTTTGAGTTGGAAAACATTTTTAAAATATGTCTTGAAAATCCGAAAATAAGATTTTTATTTTGAAAAACTTTTGAAAATCACCTTTGATTCTTGTAAAAAGAAGTCTTGATGATATACATACATTAAGCCTTCATTATCTTAAGTAAAAACTTCATTTTGACACTTGGAAAGTGGTTTTTAAATAGGGGTCTTGCCAAAATACGAATTTCACAATTTTTGTTTAAGTTCAAAACCAAGATCTACACTTAATATGAACATAAATCTAAAAGAAACCCATGGTAGTAAACTATAAACTCATAGATCTAAACTTTACTCATCAAAATCACTCATTTATGTTATCTATACCCTAAGCCCTTCATTTTAAATGAAAAATACACATTTTGAAGTTGAAAAATAACTTTTCTAAATATGGTTCCATTTTCATCCGAATTTTCAAAAATGATTTTTGTTGAAAATAAAATGGATCTTGAGTTTTCTAAAACATTCCTACTATCATCATGCTACTACAAGTTATCCATGAGCATAAAACAAAATCTAATGCATTTTATGAACTCAAAACACTAGATCTAGTTACCTACGCTAGTTATAAATGCATGAACACATGTGAATGAGGAATATATGCATAAATCATAAGCAATAACAAAAATAATAACTCAAATAACAAGATCTATGGCATAAACGAAAATCAAAGCTACAAAAGTTAGATATATGAAATATAACTACTTTAAACAAGAAAATAAGAATGATACAAGAGAAAAATCATAGAGAAATGGAGTGTTTCACTTTGGCATCATCATCCTTAGCTTTTAAGCTAATGGAATATCATTTTATGCATGAAACTCTCACTATACTTTACCTATATCACCTATGGAAGTTTTGGACAAGAGTTTTATTCAAGATTCTTGAAGAAATATGTGTAGAAGATTATAGAAGAAGAAGGAGGCAGCTTGTGTTCTTGAAGAAACAAGAACAAAATGAAGAAGAAAAGAGAGGAAAAAGAGAGAAAAGTTAAGGAATGAAAAAGGAAGAAGGAGTAAATAAGAGAGAGAGAGAAAATGAGTGTATTAATGAATGAAAGAAGAAAAAAATAAAACAAGGCAGCCAAGATGGGAGCATGCTGCACGTGAATTAGAGAGAGAGGAGAGAGAGGGTTTGCTTGAAATTTGACTTGAAATTGAATTGTGTAATAAATGTATAATGTAGCTTCTTTAAGAAGGAGTAGAATATATTATTTTAGTCAAAATAGGAGTAATTAAAGGACAATGGCAGCCATAAAGAAGGAAAAATCTGCCATGAAGTGATATTGAAGTGAAAAAGATTGAAGTGAAAAAGAAGTGATATGTGAAAGGTGTACTTGAAAGTATGGGTTGTAAGAGTACTTTCTTAATAAAATAAAATAAAATTAGAAAATTTATTCCAAATATTTGTAGCAGATTTTTCATAATTAAAATTAAATAATTATTTGAATTATTTTAGTATTTTAACAAATATGTTACCGGTATGATCAAAATACGCGAATATGGGTTATAAATGATATTTTTATAACCCGAAAAATTCTAAAAAAATTATTTTATGAAAATAAAATATTTTTAAAATATTTTTCAATTATTAAATTAATTTATTTTATTTTTAGTATCGGGTCTTAAACAGAATCTAATCCCATAAAAGCCCGAACTAACTATTTTTAGAAAAACAAAATTTTCTATAATATATAAAATATTTAGCTAAAAATATAAGGCTTTATAAGAATAATAAAATTGTATAATGAAATAAAAGTGAATAGTGCAAAAGACTAATTAATTACCGTAGTAATAAAAATACGATAAAAAGGTTATAACTATAACTTTTATAACCCGAAAAATTATATAACTGATATATTTGGAAATTTTATGAAATTACGAGTCTAACGGTACTAATGGTATATTTTTGATATCTCGAGCCCCGGGACATGCTTTTCAAAGTCTGTATCCAAACGGGTTCGAAATAGTAAAAAATTTACTAATGTAATATTTTTAAACAACTTATATTACTACGAGCTATTCTACATATTTAAACTACACCTCGGCCTCTAGAGTTAAGGGCGCTAGATTGCCGGACTTAGGCTATTGTATTCCTTAGGGTTTCCAGGTGATTTTTCGGGTTAGATCCTTGCCAATTTGGAAACTGATATTTTATGTTTATACAACATATTTAATTTGAGAAATTTATTTAAATTATTTTTTAAGTATTTAATATCTAATGTTTTCGGAATTCTTGAATTGGGTTTCATTTCCGAAAGTTAATCGTTATTTACTTTTAATAATTTGTTTTTGGGTTTATATTACCCGATTTTATAAGTGGAGTTACGTATGGAATTTGTCGTACGTAGTGGTTTTGGAATTGAAGTATGATGAGTTCTTATTTGTTTTTAAGGATTCTAATTTTTCTCAAGATTCGAGAAATTTCTGGATTCGCTCGTGTTTTTGGACTAGTTGAAATCGGTTTTAATTTGGAGTGATTTTTAGGGTTTATTTTCGAAGTTCATCTTGAAATTATTTACTGAAATTTTCCGGGGCTTACACTTACTAAGACAAATAACTAAAACTAAAAGATTTTTGAAGGAAATTTAATCTAAGGTCTTCCAAATAGAATTCCTCCAAAAGCTCCCTAAAAACATAGGTTCTACCTGGACGGTCAGGGTGGTCTTGCGTGCAAAAACGATGATCCTGTAACATCAGAAATATATTGGGGGATAAGCATAACTAACTTAGTGAGATATTTTTTACACAAAAGTACTCATAATAAAGCAATCAAAAAAAGTCCATTAAGCAACCATATGAAATGCAGCAATCATATGATCAGACAATACATACGACTATCCGATTTCGTATGTAGAATGGATTTACACCTCTATTGAGGGTTAGGGAATGCTTTGAATGGGTCATCATCAATCTCCTTGAAATTTGGGCGCATCTTGGGGTGCCAATCAATCATATTACTAGTCACCGGGCTTTCCTTACCCAAAGTGATTGATTCGGCTCGGCTACACTATGAGGTCGTATTCCCCAAACGTCTTAATTGTAAACCCTAAGGTTTACGATCGGTTAAGCTTAAACCCTAATTAGAAGGTCAACTGGAAACCTTAAAGTCAACAAAACCCTAGTTTGACGTAACAATTTAAGTTTGGCAATTCCGCATTCATAATCTTAAGAGAGTAAGTATGAGATTAGTACGTAGAATAGTTCGTAATAACATAAGAGAGCTTAAAAATATCATATTAGTCAAACCGCAATACGTTTTAAACCCGATCGGATATAGTTTTCGAAAAACGTGTCTCGAAGCTTGAAATAGTAAAAATATTCCGAATATATTGTTAGACTTGTAAAAACATAAGGTATTCAAAAATATCAATTTTATAATTTTTCAACTAAAAATATTATATATCGTATTTATACGAGTATTTCTTTATTACCGGTATTTTATTAGTCATATTTATTTTATATTATATTATATTATTCATTACTATTCTATACTATTCATCTATCGCTACTTTTTCTATCAACTACTCTTACACTTTACATACTTATTTTTCTTAGTTTTTACCTTTCCCATACACTTTTATCATATCTATCTTACACATTACTACTTTTAATGCACAAAATTACAAAAAAAAAAAAAAAAATCAAATCTCTCCCTCTCTCTTCCCTCTTTGGCCAACACCTCTCTCCCTCTTCCTTCCACCACTTACCCCCTCTTCCCCCCACTTTTCTACATTTTTCTCAATTTTTATTTAATTAAATCACTCAAAATCCTCTCTTCGTTTTCCTATAAATACTCTCATCCTTTTTCACTTCATTCAAACATCCACTACCCACAATTTACTATCAAAAACTCTCTCAAATTCTCCTCCCAAATATTATTCCCATTACTCTCCCAAAACTCTCCCATGCTCTTTTCTTTTCCATACGCAAAACCCATTTACATACATTACTCTTACCTTCTCTTTAGGTAAAAATTCTTTTCATATTTTTACTACCATATCATGTAACTTAACATGACCATAAAGTGTGTTTTCTAACTATATGTTATGGAAGCAACTCTATGTTTGTCACGCCCCAAGGGGTACCCTAAACATAATAGTTCGTCACACTTAATATTAAAGCTTAAGTATGATAACCTTAGTCATTCCCAGAAGCTTCGATATTAAGTGTAAGGCGTGCTCTCACAAATTTAGAGGACCATACATGGAATTATGAAGCTTAAGAAGATACAAGAAAAAATTAAGAAAAGAGGATTCATAATGTTCATTTCATTCATAACAATAGTCTTACAAGTCTTAGGGGCATTTTCCCCGCCAAAATAACTATAAACTATTACAAGAAATTTCTATGAAATCTACATCTTATCCATCACTAAGCTTCATCTAAAAATTCCTTAACCAAAAGAAGAATACCTGGTTGCAGGGTCCATGTGGCCTCAACCACAAATAGGTAAACTACAAAAGATATTAATAGGGGTATAAGCTAATAGGCTTAGTGAGAATTATTTCCATAAGTAAACTTCTTGTGTAGTAAAATTCAAACAAGTTATTTACGCAATCAAGTGAAATGCAACATACACATAGGCAAACAAGGCATATAGTTTTCCGGAACTATATATTGAATGGATTTACGCCCTCCATTCGGGATTTGGTGATGTATAATCTCAAAACGAGTAGTTTTACTTAAGTTATGCTTTCAATCATTACCGCCAAGCATATAAGATCTACTCGGGTTAAGCCATGCTTCTGGACTTTCCACCAAGCATTGGTTTAATTCCATGTCGCCAAGTGATCACTTTCGATCATAATCGCCAAGTGTTGCTTTTGACCGTGTTACTACCCTTTTCACCCAAGGATAATGAACCCATGCAATGTGACTTACTTCGTGGTATGCATGAATCAATTTATTTAAGATATCATAGCATCATTATTATCAAGTTTAAGGTGATCAGAATTTCATACATATCAAGTGCTATACTAAAACAAACATTTACTTACAATCAATTCCGGCCTCAATATTCTTAGAATCCTTTCAACAATTTTTCGCATACACATCAATTTATCTTTTCTTAATTCTAATGTGACTAAACTACAAGCACAATCAAGTAAAGCTTTTTAAGGAAATAAACTCACGATGCCATGTCGACACTTCCTCTAAATGGATGAGTAGCTCAAACAATCCACTTAGTCGAAATAATCCTCGGGATATAAGTATTCTTCCTCGGAATCACTTAGTTAAGGAAAATACCTAAAATGAGTATTTCTTGATATATTTCTTGAAACTTGTCTAAACTATGACAATAAGAACGTCAAAGTTTGCATAAAAGATAATACCAATTAAAATGGTCATAACTTGGTCATTTTAACGTGGAATTACGCATACAATATGCCGATTTCTATATACTCGGAAAGATCTATCCATTTCTAAAACTATTTTCACCAAACTAGATCATTTAGTTCCGAAACAATGGCGATCAGGTTCACACGAATTTTCCCATCCCAAAAGCAATTTGTTTCAAACATTAAACCATCTAAAATTGCTTTGATAAATACTTAGTTATCTATATTTGAAAAATTCCTTTTCATAGATACATAGCTCATATTTTATCCATGCTCAAGTGTTTGTTGTCCAACTAATAAATTTCTTGAGTAAAACAATGTTAGTTAAGAGTGTAGAAAACCATAGTTTACAAGAAATCCATTTTGTAAATCCTTTTGAAATGAATATTTTGATTCCTTTGCTTTCAAAGAATTACTTTATGTTTATCTTACTATTTTCCTAAATGACTTTTTGATAAAATAAATTTCTTCTTTTCTATATTTGCAATATTATTGCTACTTTCCCTATTTGTTTTCTTTGACCATTTATTTGAGAATCTTTTGGTTTGAAAAACTCTCGTTCCCTTTTTATGGATTTCCCTATATTATGTTTTAATGAAAAACATTTTAGTACCAAAAGTCATCTTCTTTTAGGAAAAACAAAGTAATATAGAAATTATTAAAAAAAAAGCTTTTCAAAACAAAAAAAGCTTTCAAAATTGTAGTGAGTTCTTCCTAAAGCTTGGAAAAGAATAAATTTACTTTTAAACCATAGATTCTACATTTCATATAAAACCATCCTTGGGTGATAAAATCTCCTTTTTTGTCAAAGTATAATTGGAGCTTTAAAGATTTAGACAATAATCTTAATGGGCATGATTATGAGAATAATAATAACAAGCAAAAATAACATAAATAATAAATAAAGTCAAGTATTGGGAGTCTTAAATTCTTCAAGGCTCCTGAGACTAAGAAGTAGACTAGTCCCAAAAAAAAAAAACAAAATAAAAGAAAGAAAATTGTTTTGACTTGATGAGGACAAGTCTAAGATTAAAGACTAGTCTTAAAACAAATTGAAATAAATAAATTACTAAGTATGAAAGTAAATAAATTGCAAGTGAGCTTATATGCTATAAAGAATATATATATATATAATAGATACATAATAATACTTAATTAAATATAATAACAATAATAATATGAACAAAGTAAAGTAACAACATAGATAAATAATAGATTTTCATGAACAAGAACAAACATGAACATAGTATAGCTTCCATAATATTTAGTTTTTTTTTTTTTTAACTCCACACCATGATCATGTAAAGTTACATGACATGGAAGAAGAAATTATAAATAAAGTTTACCTAAAGAAGATTTTTGGAGTATTATGTGTGAATGGGTTTTGTGTATGTAGAAGAGGTTTGAGAGTGTTTTTGAGAGAGTTTTGAGAGTGTAGATGAAGAGAGTGTTGAAGGAAAATTTTGGAGAGTTTTGGTAGAGAATTTATGGTGGCAATTGTGTGAAAGAAGTGAAAGAGGAGGGAGGTATTTATAGAAAAATGATGAGTGAATTTTATGTGTTTTATATAATGAAAAAATTAAAAGAAAATGAGAGAGGAGAGACAAGGGGGTGCCGGCCATTACATGTGAGAGGGAGAGGAGAGTTTTATTTTGTATTTGTTGATTAAATATAATAATAAGTATAGTAGATGTGAAATAAAGTTATGAGAAAGATAAAAAGTAAAGATAATAGGTGTATGGTGTTATAAGAGTAGGTGCTAGAAAAAATAGAGATAAATGATTAGTGTAGAATAGTAGTGAATAGTGTAATATAAAGTAGATATGACTAATAAAGTGCCGATGTAAGAAAATACGCATATAATTGCGATATATGGTATTTTTACTTTACGAAAAATTATAAAACTAATATTTTTGAAAACCTTATATTTTTATGAGTCTAACGGTATATTTGGAATATTTTTACTATTCCTAGCCCCGGGACACGTTTTTCAAGAACTGTATCCGTTTGGGTTCAAAACGATTTGCAATTTTACTAATCTGATCTTTTTAAGCTATTTTTATATAATTACGAACTATTCTACATACTAATGTCTTACTTACTTTCTTAAGGTTGCTAATGCAGGATTGCCGGACTTAAACCGTTACATCTATCTAAGGTTTTGTTGACTTTAGGGTTTCCAGTTGACCTTCCAATTAGGGTTTAAGCTAAACCGATCACAAAACTTTGTGGGTTTACAATGTTCATGATTTGTTCTTGTTCATGAATCTATTTTCTTTTATGTTGTTACTTTGTTCATATATTATGCTAACTTCTTATTTATATCTAACTAAATATATATATTTATGTATTATATATATCTTCATAGCATATAAGCTCCCTTGTTATTTATTTATTTTCATGCTTTGCACTTTATTTACTTATTTCATGCTATTTTAAGACTAGTCTTTCTAGTCTTAGACTTGCCCTTATCAAGTCAAAAATTTAATTTTCTTTTCTTTTGTGACTAGTCCATTTCTCAGTCCAAGAGCCTTGATTTAAAGCTAAAACTCTCAATATTTGGCTTATATTATCTTGCTTATTATTTTGTTGCTATAATTTTGCTGTTTATTATCTCATATCATACAAAATAAAGATTGTTGTCTAAACCCACAAAGTTTAAACTATACTTTATGTAAAAGAGATTTTTTTTTTCACCAAAGAGGAGTTCTAGAGTTTTTAAATTAATAACAGGAATCCATTTTTCTTCTCAAAACCTAGAAGAACTCACTATAATTTTGGAATACCACTATTTTGAAAGGCTTTTTTCAAAACCATAATTATAATAGTAATAGAGTTGTTTTCTAAAATTGAGGAAGATGATCCTTTGTTACAAAATTTTCCTTAAAAACATAATATAAAGGAAACCTCATAAAAAGGAAATGTAATTTTCAAACCAAGATTAAAAAAAGATCAAAATAATAGTCAAAGGAAATACATAGGAAACTAATAGGAAAAGTGACATTAGTGTTAGAAGTTTCAAAAAAGAAAAATAGAGAAATTCATTTTTATGGAAAAGTCACCAAGGAAAATAGTAAGTAAACCATAAAATAACTCTTAAAAAACAAAAGAATCAAAAGCTTTATTTTTAAAGAATTTATAAAATGATTTCTTGTAAATTATGATTTTTCCAAACTTCTAACTAACATTGTTTTTACTAATGAATTTTGTTTGAAAAACAAATACTTGATCATGTATGAAATATGAGCTATAAATCTATAAAAAGGAATCTTTCAACTATATAGATAAATAAGTATTTATTAAAGAAATTTTGGATGATTTGATGTTTGAAATGATTGTTTTTGGGCTGGGATTTTCGTAGTAAATCTGGCCACCATGTTTTTCGAGCCAAAAGACCTTGTTTGAAAGAAATAACTTTAAAAATGAATAGATCTTTTCGAGTAAGTAGAAAATGGTATATTATATGCGCAATTATGAGTGAAAATGAGCAAGTAATAGCCATTTTAAATTAGAATTGTCTTCCATACGAATTTTGACGAACTTAATGACATAGATTTGTCAACTTTCAATATAACTATCAAGAAATACTCATTGTGGGTATTTTCTTGTTTAGGTGATTGTGAGGAAGATCTCCCATACCCAGAAGAGTACTTTGACTAAAAATTGGTAAACCTATGGCCAAGTGAGTTTTATTTTCATAACTTATCTTACTTGATTGTGCTTGTAGTCTAGAAGCATTATATTTAAGGAAAAGATTAAATGGTATGCATGTAATATTGTTTGAATGAATGATAAGAATATCGAGACGAGAATTAATTATAATCAATGCTTGATTTAGTTTAGAACTTGATTGTCTGAAATTCTATGGTCATCTTAAATTGTTAATAATTATGCTATGAGCCTTTAATTAAACTAAAATTATGCATATCACTTGTGAGTCACATTGCATAGGATCATGACCCTTGTGGGGGAAAGAGGTAGTGGTACGATCGTTAGATATTAATTAAAGCAAGACGTTTGGTTAAAAGCACATTAACTAAAGCTTCAGGATGTTTTGAAAGCCCCGAAAAATTTCAGTAAATGATTCCAAAATAAACATCGAAAATAAAACTCAAAAAATGACTCCAAATTAAAACCGAACTTCAACTAGTCCTAAATCACGAACAAATCTAGAAATTTCTTAATCTTGAGAACATGAGAATCCTTAAAAAATAAAATAAGAACTCAATAGTCTTTAAATTCAAAACCGCTACGTATGACAAATTCTATACTTAACTCTAACTTGTAAAACTCAGGTAATATAGAACTCAAAAACAAATTATTAAAATGTAAATAATGATAAAACCTTCAGAAATAAAACCTAATTCAAGAATTCTGAAAACGTTACGAGGTATTAATACTTACAAAAATAAAAATTCAATAAATTTCTCAAACTAAATATTTGTATAAACATAAACCCCCAGTTTCTAAATTGGCAAAGATCTAAACCGGAAACCTAAATCACAAATCCTAGGAAAACCCTAGTAGTTTAGATCTGGTAATCCCATATTCCTAAACCAAGGAGTTGGAATATGAGTAAAGAGTGTAGTTTGGTTCGTAATAATACTAAGATGCTTTAAAAGATAAGATTAGCGAATTTTCGATCTATTTCGAACCCAATCGGGTACGGACTTCCAAAAGCGTGTCCCGGGGCTCGACATATTAAATATATGATATTAGTATCATTAGACTTGTAATTTCATAAGATTTCCAAATATATCAGTTATATAATTTTTCGGTTTATAAAAGTTACAGTTATAACTTTTTATATCGTATTTTCATTACTATCGGTACTTTAAATGTCTAATCTACTTTTTGATTTCTTCTACACTATTCACAAGTATAACTACCCATAACCTAATTCTTACATCCTTACATCCTACTCTTATAATTTCATCATTTTCCTTACAATTTACTTTTCCAATATAACTTTATTACTTAAATTACTTAATTAAATTTGAATCTTACACAACACAACTCAAACAACTCCCTCTCTCTTCCTTGCCTAAAACCGGCATAACCCTCTTACTCTTTTCTCTCTCAATTTGTTTTATTTCTTTTCCTTTATTACAACAAACCCTAATCCACAAGTCTATATATATTCCTTTATATCAACTTCCTCTCACTTTCTCACTTTTCACAAAGCAAAACTCTTGCAAATTTTTTCTTTCTCTCTTCCTTTTCCTTGCCAAAACCGTAACCCACATGCACACACATACTCACATATTTTTCTTCAAGTTTCTTGTTCCAAACATCCAATAGGTACTAGATCTATACTTTATTATCTTAAAACATGTAATGACAAGTTCATTCATTGTGATTCCACACAAATCCCATGAGCTTCAGATAGGGATGTGGAAACATTTGAACATGAGATCCTTGCCATCACAATGTTATGATCTTGTTATTTGAGTTATTTTGCTATTATCTTGTTTTATTATCAAGTTATGTGTAGACACCCAATTTTTGCCCAATTAATTAAGGCTTAAAATTTAATTAAATTCATTTTCCAAAAGCCTTAAGTATTGATGAAATTGGCTAAGTGATCAAGGCACAGGCCCAATGGCCTGTTGTTAAACATATGGACCCAAACACACACTCAAGCTCAAGGACACAGGTTCAAACCCTAGCAAAGGCAAATTTTTGCCTTTTTTATCATTTTTGTCTTTTCATTTTCCTCAAATGTGACTCTTGCCTTACTTTGCATCAGTTTTTAACTGACAAAAAATTGATGTCAAAATTGATGATGGGATTGCAAAGTGGTTACAAGTGGTTACAAAATTAGTGCAAAAAACAACCAAAAGTTACAAAATTCATATATAAGTATTCAATTGCACATGAATGAGGATTACAAAAATTAAGTGTGATGATCTGCATGGAATATGAAACAATCTCATTCATCAGTTTCAAACAAATTAATCATGGATTTTCTAATTAAATTCGTGAAAAATCAAGGGCAAAAATCAATTCATTTTTGAAACGGTTTGAAAAACGTAAATTGAGCTTGCAACCTATAAATAGGAGGTCCTAGGAGCAAAAGGCACAAGTCAATTTCAACAAAACACAATCAGAATGAGTGAATTCGAAGATTTCGAAAATTAGGGTTCTTAAAGAGAAAATTCGAAATTTGAGAAATTTCGAATTGTTTTTGATTCAATTGGAGTGTTTAAGGAGCTTGGAAACAAGTTTAAGTGATCGAGTGTGCTTTAATTTGATCAATTTGTTCAAATCACCTCTGTAATTTTTTTTTTATTATTTCGGATTTGCGCCGCCGCTACCCACCACCGCGAACCGCCGCTTCTGGTGGTTCTGAGTGAACGCCACCACCACCAACGACGCCCACCAGCATAGAAGTCGGGCCGACAAGCTTAGGGAGGCCAACAACCACCAGGGACGGCCGACGAACGCTCGAAAGATTGCGTCATCGTCTTCCTCGCCCGACGAAGATCCGAATCGACCCGAAAATCCGAATCCCAACCCGGTCGGTCACGGTCAACGTCAACCCTGATCACGGCTCAGATTTGATCAAGCAATCAGACGGCCCAGATTTCATCAAGCGATCAGACGGCCCAGATTTCATCAAGCGATCAGACGGCCCAGATCGAGTCAACAAGATCAGACGATCCAGATCGGTCAGCGAGATCGACGCTCCAGATCTCGTCCTTCATCCGACGGTCCAGGTTAATCCGCATTATTTTATTAATAGTTTATTATATAATTAATTTCAGAAAATAATAAAAAATAAAAAAATAGTAAAAAATTTATAAAAATTCATAAAAAATTCAGAAAAATTCAGAAAAATACAGAAAAATCCAGAAAAATCAAAATATTTATTTTTTATATAAATTTATTTTTTTGATATTTTTAATATTTTTAATATGTATTTATACATAAATTGCTTTAGAAAATGCATATTTAATGCATGAAAAATGATTTTAATATTTTAATATATTCTGATATATTGTGAATTATGTGATGATTTTTTTTAAAAAAAAAATAAAAAAAAATATAAAAATAATAAAAATGAAAAATTGGATTTTCCAAAAACAAAATTTAAAAAAAATAAAATAATAAAAAATGATTTTTGGACTTAGAAAAATTATATTTTCATAAAATAAAAAAAATCAATTGATTAGATCATAGGAGCATCAAAAAAATGATTTTTTATAAAAACTTGAAAATTTAATGAACTTAAATGAAATAGTTCAAAAAATTAAAATTGATCAACAAATTAAATTTTTTTTTAAAAGAACTACGTTTTGTCTGATCTCGATTAGCGAGTACGTAGGCACCTGCGGGGCGACATAAAAAATAAAAAAAATGTTTTTTTTTTAATATTGTAATAAATTTTTTAAAAAAGATATTTTTTGATTTGATATTCTAAAAAAAAAAATAAAAAAATAAAAAATAAAATGAATGATTTGATTTGTAAATATTTGTGCTATAATGTTTTTTTTTTTTTTGAGCATGAAAAGGATAGATTAAATTTAAAATTCCAAAAGTGGTAACCAATTTGGTTTTAATAGGTTAGCCCCCGAATCCATGATATCTGGTTTTAAAAGTTGATTTTTTTTAAATCAAATTTTCGCAGACTAGTAGCTAAGTTAGGATCAACCGACCCATTGATCCTAGCTTTTTATTTTTTCCCGATTTATATCGGGTGGCGACTCTAAAATTTTTTTAAAATTTCTTTTAACCCCTAGTCGAGGATTCATGTTAAATGGGTTCGGGTTTAATGTGAATCGGGTTAAGAGAAATGAACCAGATTAAGATGAGGAAAAAATCCAGGCTCGACAGCTTGGCGACTCCACTGGGGACTAAATTTTTTTTTAAAAAAAGAGGGCTAGCCACTTAGGAATTTTAAATTTTAAATTTATCCTTGCTCAATTTTTGTGAATATATGATTCTTTGTATATTATCTTGAATATTGTTTTGTAAATATATACTAACCTTGCAAATATGAAAAATAGAAAACAAAAGTTTGATTTCTTTGTTTGCATTTGCATTTGCATTAGCATGAATGTGTGCTAGATACGGTCGTACCAGGGCCGTCTTAAGAGCCTAAGCGAGGAGGACGAAGTAAGGTCCGGGGCTGTGGCTTTCCACCCTCTAGATCAAGAAATGTCCTCCCACTCCGGTTTAGTATACTAAATCGGGGAACCTATAGAACCCTACCAAATCATGCATTCATTAGCATGGGATTTGACCAACTTTTTCTAAAAAAAATGAAGTTGAAAAATAAATGTACATATAATACTAAAAAAAAGAAAATTCTAAAAAAAATATAAAAGCTGTCAAAAAATTAAAAAATTTTGTAAATATTAGCTTATACCTTTTAAAAATTTCAGAAAATGATGTCTTCAACCGACAGTAGCGATAGCTTATGGGCTCGCCTTATTAGAGAAAATCGAGTGGAACCCTTCAAGGATCCAATGCTCCTACTGGACCGATGGTTTGTCAGTTTTACTCCAGTCCAAAAGTCATTCATTGAAGATAGGTTAGGCCCAATCCTCAGCCTACCAAAGATCCATGTTCCATTCACCATGTTCCGGGCCCTCTCATCTATGGGAACCTGAAGAAGCTGTCTTCCGTTTGGTCAGCATGTACTTAGCCCAACCATTGAGGAATATACTAGGCTACTCCAAGCACCTCCTACCTCTGAAGGAATCTATATTCCAAATTTCAAGCATAGCCCGGTCCGTGTTATATCAGAGTTTTTGGGGATCAAGAGGGGACCAATTATTGAAGCTATCAAGATTGTAATGAATATTGCATCCGCTAACCACACTGATGGACTGGTTTGGAACTCCTGAATATTTAAAAGCAACCGATCCACTTTCAGTATACCACTTGAAGTTTGGGAAGAAAACCGGTTAATGCCTTCATAGTAGCTGCTTTTGCAACTATTCTCTTCCCTAATGGCAATTTGTTCATCCACTTCCGGGTCATAGAGCTGGTTTCTCAATATTTAGCTGGCAAATCCTATGTTCCCGCTCTTCTAGCCGAACAAGTCCGTAGTCTGAATCACATCAAGTCTAAAGGACAAGGCAAGTTCAAAGCAAGCATGCACTTAATGGTTTGGTTTGCTAGCCACATTAAGCACTACGGAAAAGACTTGGCTAATGGATCCCTCATCAGCCTGAAATATGATCTCATCCAATCCTTTGCTGAAAGGGTCCACATGGAAGATGATCATCCTTATGGGATATAATTGCCATTCTTGAAGACATGCCACCTGAAGACATGATGTGGCAAGCTCGCTGGTTCAAAACCCTGCAGCCATCCTAAGTTGCAAGGAATACATGGCAGTACCCCTAATTGGACTCACCGGCTGTACTGGTTATTACCCCTCAAGTGTTATCAGACAGTATGGTATGCTGCAAGATATTACTGTCAAGCCTAATTTGGAGCAAGTCACTCTGGATTATTTGGATCCAACCAAGATACTACCAGCTAAAGAATCAAGCTAAATCAAATCCGAGCTATATGGGAAAATAGAGAGGTGAAGCCGGTTTTTGAAGTCGAGCCAGAAAATAAGGAAACAAGAAGTATAGAGCAACCAGGTGGTATGTGGCTAGCCAAATGAAGAAGAATAAGGATATTCGATATGAAGCTCCCGATGTCCTTCAACCAGCACCATCGGAACCTGACCCTGAAACAATTGCTTACATGGAAGCTGTTTCGGCTCGCCTGGAAGTATGTCACCGAGATTTCCAAGAAAGAGAGAGGGAAATGGTGGATCGCCTGCAAAGTGCTGGAAGCAGAATTTCATTCTTAGAGGCTGAGTTGAAGGCAGCTCAAAAGAAAATTCTAGCCCTGGAAGACAAGATTGTTTGCCCCACTAAGACAAGAAGACTGGTTTAGTTGATTTAGGTTTAGTCCTTAGGAATCAAGGTTCTTTGAAACCATTAGAAAGTAGTTTTATTCAGTCATAGGAAATAGGTTTCTAAACCATTAGAAGTTTTTGTTATGTTAAACATTATCTTTTAATACAAATTTTTTTAAAAAAAAATCATTGGTCAATATCCCCATTTGCATCTGTGTGATAGCATATCTGCATTCTTGCATATGTATATTAATTCATTTATTCTAAAAAAAAATATTAATAAATGATAAATGTCCAGGTCTAGCAAATTCGAGTTTAAAACTTGAAAGATAGCGTCCAAGCCGGTTAGGAGCCCTATTGTTACCAGATCCCGAGCTAAGATGTCTAACACCGGGAGTAACCCCACAGACCAGACCAATGAACAAAGACTCAACACCGTGGAACAAACCCTCCTTGGAATTGCTGAACAGATGCAGGCTTTAACACAGAGTCTTGCCAACTCAAGACCCCACAACTCTGAAGAATCCTCAAGGGCACAGAAAGGAAAAGAAATTGAGGGCAGCTTATTCAGCAAGAGGAGTCATCAAATGAGTTTAATGCGGCTGAGTTGAAGAAAGAACTGGAAGCTCAGGCTAAAGAAATGGAAGAAAACTGTTTGAGAAAATGAAGACGTTCGATGGTTTTGATCAAACCGCGATCTGAATTTGCCTCAATATGAGGAAGGTGCCTTCCCTGAGAAATTTAAGGCACCGGAATTTGAAAAATATGACGGGACAGGTTGCCCTAATATGCATACCAGATTGTATGTGCGACGAATGGGGCAATATGCAAAGTTTGACAAGCTGATGGTGCAAACCTTCCAGGACAGTCTTACTGGTGCTGCTTTGGCCTGGTACGCCCAATTAGACCATCAAGAAATTGATACTTGGGACAAGTTGGCTAGGGCGTTTTTAATCAGTATAAGTTTAACATTGAGATGGCGC
This sequence comes from Combretum micranthum, assembly GCA_024138025.1. NCBI lineage: Eukaryota > Viridiplantae > Streptophyta > Magnoliopsida > Myrtales > Combretaceae > Combretum > Combretum micranthum. The sequence continues at coordinate 92,746 of JAMXBD010003526.1, forward strand.
CCTCGGTATGGGATTTAAGCAATCTGAAGAAGAAGAAAGAAGAGACTTTCAAGGAGTATGCTCAGCGCTGGAGAGCATTGGCTGCAAGGATCACCACCCCGATGCCTGAAAGACCTCACTTTCACTTTTATCAACACGCTAGAGGAACCTTTCTTTTCCCATCTGATTGGGCATGCATCAGCAAGTTTCTCAGAAGTGGTGATAGCTGGGTGCAGGATTGAGAATGCAATTTCGCAGGAAAATTGCAACAAGAAAAGAAATATACTGCACCGAGAAATGTCCCATACAAAGGGAAAGATTCAACCGTCAGCATGGTCAATACTTCAGATGCAACTGGCCCTACTAAGTCTTTCGTGTTGTCAACAAATCAGAATCAAAATCAGAATAAGGATCAGACTCAACAAAGTGCAGTCCCAAATCAACAATCAAGGTTCAGCAGGCGGAACTTCACTCGAATTCCGGTTCCCCTTAGCCAAGTATTAGCTAAATTAAGGGCCGATAATCTGATCAATCTTGAAGTTCCTAGGGAAGACTTAAAGCCTAGATATTACAATCCTGAGCTGAAGTGTGAATATCACATGGGGCAAATCGGGCATTCAACAGACAGATGCTGGAGGCTTAGGCATAAAATCCAAGATCTTATTGATGCAAAAGTCATCCAGTTGGATTTCGTTGAGACTCCAAACGTCTCTACTAACCCACTGCCAAACCATGGACCAGTCATCAATATGATCACCGCTGAAGTGCCGATCAAGAAATCAATCTGGATGAGTTGCCAATCACCATAGAACAAGTAGCATGGAACCTTCGCCAGAAGGGTCATTTGCTCAATATGAATTAAGAGACCGCACCAAAACCAGGCCTGCTATTTACAAGCTACTACAAGAGGAACTATTAAAAAAGAAGAGATTCTGGAAATGTTGATCCCGAAACCAAGGAGATCGAGCACACAGGCTGAGTTATGGGAAAGGTATCAGGCTGGAGATCCAACCATTGGAACCCTGGGAAATGATGGAAAATACCAGTATTTAATAGATTACTGGTTTGAGCCCCGTGTCTATGCTGACGCTCCTCCAACTGGATGGGGTCCAGAATTTGAAGAGGAAGATAAGAAAGCAAAAGAAGACGAGTTTGTGGTATGATCGAAGGTGGACCTAGATCCATCAAAATCGAAATAGGCAAAGGTAGTGAAGATGGATCAACTTCATCAAAGCCTAAGAACTATACCTTTCACATACCCCTTGCTGTGAATGATATAAAGCCGCTCCATTTGATTATAAGCGGTAAATCATGCTTCAATGGCCATGGTTGGTGGCCTTACTCGCTCAGGAAGAGTTTATGAGTCGACCGGAAGAATGCAACTGTGAATATGCCACAGCAGCAAAATGAAGAAGGAAGAAAGATGAAGAGAAGTCAGCATTGGCAAAACTGATGAAAGCAAGTGAATACAAGGTTGTCGAGCAGTTGGCCAAAATACCTGCCCAAATATCGCTCATGAGTCTGCTGATTAGCTCTAATGTACACCGTGAGGCTCTTTTCAAAGCCTTAGAAGAAGTGAAAGTTCCAGAAGGTGTATCAGAAGAAGCCTTGGGGCATATCATCAACTCAATCTTTGCAAATGAGCAAATCATTTTCTCATCTGAAGAACTGGGAGAGGAAGGGATCAACATAACAAGCCCTATTCATCGTAGTCAAAAGCTGTGGAAAGATCGTCTCTCGAGTATTAGTTGACAATGGATCCTCTTTGAATGTGTGCCCCTTAGCCACTTTGAGCTTATTGGAAATTGAACCGTCAGACATCAAACCAAGCTCTATTGTGGTTCGTGCTTTTGATGGTCAAAAGAGATATAATAGGTGAAGTGGAGTTAGAAGTCACCATCGGGCCTCAAACTTTCATTATTCCTTTCAAGTGATTGATATCCCCAGAACATTCAATCTGCTGTTGGGAAGACCATGGATCCATGCTGCCAGCAATACCATCAAGCCTGCACCAGAAAGTTAAGTTCATAACCAATGGTCAACTCATCACTGTTATGGGAGAACAGGATTATGCCATTTACAAGGAGACAGCTGTCCCTACATTGGAAAAGAAGGAGAAGAAGACTTCGGGCTTCAAATGTTTGACGAAGTCTGTGATGATGATGAGAAAGAAACTCAGGTGGGAACCTTTGGACTGGGTTATTCCCCCACTTGTGCTGAAGTGGTGGAAATGAAAAACCAAATGAGAAGAAGGAAGCTCGACAAGGAATATGATCCAATCATCAAAATTCCTCACATCAGCCATTCCTTTCCAAAGCCACATCATATCCAGCAGCCAGATGATATCAAAGAAGATGCTTCATCCAAAGAAATGATCTTGAGAAATTGGTTCTCTATGCCTTGCGCTAGTATTAAGTCTTTTAAGTAAGAACTTATCTAAGACTAGATTTGTGTTTTGTTTTTCAGTATTATGTGATGCTCAAATAAGTGTACTTAAACACCGTCCCAGTTTAATAAAATTTATTTCCATTTGTGTTTCACATATTCTCATACATTCCTCATTCATATTCAACCAGATTCGACAATTGTGATGAAGTTCAGGGATATCTCGCGCGTATAATTAATGAAAATATCAATATCACCTCTAACTCTACTGGGTTAGATGTTGAAGATGATATTGATTATCAATTTAGAACACAAGAAATTTGGCAAATTTTGAACAAGGAAGATTGAAATTCCCGAAACCATTGAAGTGATTAATTTGGGAACAAGTGAAAACCCTAGGAATCTGAGGATAGGGGGAAAATTGCCTGAGAGCACGGCACAAGATTTAACCAAGTTATTAGCCGAATACTTGGATGTTTTTGCATGGTCATAGCGATATGCCTGGTTTAGACCCATCCATTGTGGTTCACAAATTGCCAACAAAGGAGGATTTTAAACCTATAAAGCAAAAATTAAGGCGATTTAGGCCGGATTTACTCCTCCAAATCAAGGATGAAGTAAAAAAGCTGCTTGAAGTAGGATTCATCGAGGTTTCTGATTATTCGGATTGGGTATCAAATATAGTACCAGTACTTAAGAAAAACGGGAAAGTAAGAATCTGTGTGGATTTCAGAGATCTAAACAAAGCAACCCCGAAAGATAATTTCCCGTTGCCTCACATCGATGTTTTAGTGACAATACCGCTGGAAATCATCTATTTTCATTCATGGATGGATTTTCAGGGTATAATCAGATATTAATGGCCGAAGAAGATAAGGTCAAAACCACATTTGTTACAGCCTGGGGAACTTTTTGTTACAAGGTCATGCCTTTCGGTCTCAAGAATGCCGGGGCAACTTATCAACGAGCAATGCTTGCTATACTTCATGATATGATGCACAAAGAGGTGGAAGTATATGTAGATGATATGATCGCCAAGACAAAGGAAGGAGATGATCATGTAGTGGTGTTAAGGAAGCTTTTTGAAAGATTAAGGAAGTTCCAGTTGAAATTGAATCCAGAAAAATGCACTTTCGGAGTGACATCTGGAAAATTATTAGGATTCATGGTTAGCCAAAAGGGGATAGAAATCGATCCTGATAAAGTCAAGGCGATTCAGGATTTGCCTCCACCAAAAACATTAAAGGAAATCAGAGGCCTCTTGGGAAGGTTGAATTACATTGCTCGATTCATATCACAGCTGACTGATAAGTGCCAACCGCTGTTTAAACTGCTAAAGAAGAATGCCCTAATTGAATGGAATGACGAATGTGAAAAAGCCTTTAATCGGATAAAGCAGTATCTGACAATCCACCAGTACTGGTTACTCCAAAACCGGGAAACCATTGTTCTTGTACTTGACAATTCTTCCTGAATCTATGGGTTGTGTGCTGGGCAAAAAGATGAGGAAGGAAAAGAAAGAGCTGTTTACTACTTAAGCAAGAAATTCTCAATGGAGAACAAAAGTATTCAGAGATAGAAAAACCTGCTGTGCATTAGTATGGGTTATGCACAGGCTTAGGCAGTATACGCTCTTCTACTCGATCGAGTTGATTACGAAGCATGATCCATTGCGATACTTGGCACGCAAACCGGCTTTAGTAGGTCGAATCTCGAAATGGCAGATGCTACTTTCTGAATTTGATATCATTTATGTGAATCAAAGTTCAGTCAAAGGACAAGTTTTAGCTGATCAACTCGCAGAAAGCCCGTTGATGATGAAGAATTAAAGGCAAGATCAGTTTCCAGATGAAGGCATCAGAATAACAGAAACAGAAGCCGAAAACAACAATTGGAAGTTGTATTTCGATGGAGCAGCCAACGTATACGGGTGTGGAATAGGGGCAGTCCTTATCTCACCAAAAGAAGAACAGTTCCCGGCATCAGCCAGATTAATGTTTCCTTACACAAATAATGTAGCGGAATACGAGGCATGCATCATGGGATTAGAAATGGCAATTCAAATGAATATTGAGGAGCTCGAAGTGTTTGGAGATTCATCACTTATCATTTTCCAAACTCGAGGCGAGTTCAAAACTAAGGATCCCAAGTTGATTCCTTATCATAATCACTTGGCTGAGTTAACAGAAGGTTCAAAGAAATTTCCTTCACTTATGTGCCGAGAACTCAGAATCAATTTGCTGATGCATTGGCTACTCTGGCCTCTTTGATCCAATTCACTGAAGGAGTAAGAATACAACCTTTGCAAGTCCGAATAAGAAGTGAACCCGCATTCTGTGCTGTGATTGAATCAAGAACCATGGTTTCAAGATATCAAAATTTCTTGCAAACAGGTGATTATCCTGAGTGTGCTACAAAAAATCAGAAATCATTGAGACGTCTGGCAAGTCATTTCTTGTTAAGTGGAGATACCTTATACAGAAGGTCATTTGATACAACCCTACTGAGATGTGTAGATGAAAATGAAGCTCAAAAATTAATGGAAGAAGTTCATGAGGGAGTATGTGGACCTCATATGAACGGATATATGCTAGCTAAAAAGATTATGAGGCTAGGATATTTCTGGTTAACCATGGAATCAGACTGTATCAAACATGTGAGATCTTGTCATCTATGTCAAATTACGCAAACAAGATAAATGCTCCTCCAAGGAATTACAGTCAATGTCAACACCATGGCCGTTCTCAATGTGGGGAATAGACGTAATCGGGCCAATATCGCCAAAAGCTTCAAATGGTCATCGATTCATACTAGTTGCAATCGATTACTTCACCAAGTGGGTTGAAGCTGCTTCATACGCCAGTGTGACAAAAGCCGTTGTGGTGCGATTCATCAAAAGAGATATCATTGCTCGATATGGAACTCCAGAAAGTATCATTACTGATAATGGTACAAATTTGAACAACAATGCAATGACTGATTTATGTCAGCAATTCAAGATTAAACACCGGAATTCCACTCCATATCGCCCACAGATGAATGGAGCAGTAGAAGCCGCCAACAAAAACATCAAGAGAATCATTGAGAAGATGACAATTGCATACAAGGATTGGCATGAAATGCTCCCATTAGCATTAATGGCATATCGAACCTCTGTAAGAGTGTCAACTGGGGCAACGCCCTATTCCCTGGTATATGGAACTGAAGCTGTTTTACCAGTAGAAGTTGAGATTCCTTCGCTCCGAGTATTGGCTGAAACAGAGCTCGAAGAAGCTGAATGGGTTAGACAAAGGTTGAACAGTTAAATCTTTTAGATGAAAAAAGATTAACCGCCATGTGTCATGGACAATTATATCAACAAAGGATGGCTAGAGCATTTAACAAGAGGTTAAGCCAAGAAATTTCCAAGAAGGTGATTTGGTTTTGAGAAAAATGCTGCCAAATGTGCAAGATTCCAGAGGAAAGTTCACACCAAATTATGAAGGACCATATATAGTGAAGAAGGTCTTATCGGGAGGAGCATTAATCCTTTCCCAAATGGATGGACCCAATTTAAAGGATCCTGTGAACTCAGATGCTGTAAAGTTATATTATCCTTGATCAATAAAACTTGTCATTTCAAGTGATCAATTGATTTTATTTTAATTAATTATAAGCAAAGTTGATATTCCTGAAATTCTCTGAAGTCGAATCAAAGCCTGAAATTCTTTGAAGTTGAATCAAAGCCTAACCCACAAAATTCTTCTGAACAAATTTCCAATCAAACACCATTTGAAGAAAAAGAAATTTGAGCATCTTATAATACTGAATGAATGCGTTTATACAGTTTGGTCTATTGATTGTTCTTATTTTAAAAGAAAATATTATGGCAAGAATAACTAATTTTGATAGAAATTGAAGCATGTTGGAAAAAAAAAAAAGAGAAAAAAAAAAGAAAAAAAAAAGAAAAAGAAGAAAAAAAGAGAAAAAAAAAAAGAGAAAGGAAGAAAAAGAAAAAGAGAAAGAGAAAGAAACCCCCAATAGATTGAAAAATCACAAATACCCTCAGTCTAGACAGAGTCTAGTACTACCCAGACTCAAAATCCATCCTTTCGAGATGGTGACCCAAAATCCATCCTTTCAAGATGGTGACAAATTCAGAAACCCATCAATTAAGATGGATCAAGACAAAATTCAGAAATTCATCCGCTCAAGATGGTGATCAAGACAGAGTTCAGAAATTCATTCACTAGAAGAATATGTTAAGACAGAAGTTAGAAATCCATCCATTCCAGATGAAACCAAAGCCCATTGGTCCGGCAAATGACCAAAGCCCATTGGTCCGGCAAATGACCAAAGCCCATTGGTCCGGCAAATGACCAAACCCAAACCCATTGGTCCGGCAAATGACCAAACCCAAAGCCCATTGGTCCGGCAAATGACCAAAACCAAAGCCCATTGGTCCGGCAAATGACCAAAGCCCATTGGTCCGGCAAATGACCAAACCCAAAGCCCATTGGTCCGGCAAATGACCAAAGCCCATTGGTCCGGCAAATGACCAAACCAAAGCCCATAGGTCCGGCAAATGACCTAACCAAATCTTAAAATCTAAAGAAGCTAGCAAAAAATTGGTTGTCTTTTTTGTCTTTGTGGCAAAAGTTTTGTTCAAACTTTACCACAAGAGGGCAGCTGTAGAACCCAATTTTTGCCCAATTAATTAAGGCTTAAAATTTAATTAAATTCATTTTCTAAAAGCCTTAAGTATTGATAAATTGCTAAGTGATCAAGGCACAGGCCCAATGGCCTGTTGTTAAACATATGGACCCAAACACACACTCAAGCTCAAGGACACAGGTTCAAACCCTAGCAAAGGCAAATTGCCTTTTTTATCATTTTGTCTTTTCATTTTCCTCAAATGTGACTCTTGCCTTACTTTGCATCAGTTTTTAACTGACAAAAAATCATTGATTGTCAAAATTGATGATGGGATTGCAAAGGTTACAAAGTGGTTACAAAATTAGTGCAAAAAACAACCAAAAGTTACAAAAATCAATATATAAAGTATTCAATTGCACATGAATGATGAGTTACAAAAATTGAGTGGTATGAATCTGGCATGGAATATTAAAACAATCATCAATTCATCAGTTTCAAACAAATTAATCAAGGTTTTCTAATTAAATTCGTGAAAAATCAAGGGGCAAAAATCAATTCATTTTTGAAAACGGTTTGAAACGTAAAATTGAGCTTGCAACCTATAAATAGGAGGTCCTAGGAGCAAAAGGCACAAGTCAATTTCAACAAAACACAATCAGAATGAGTGAATTCGAAGATTTCGAAAATTAGGGTTCTTAAAGAGAAAATTCGAAATTTGAGAATTTCGAATTGTTTTTGATTCAATTGGAGTGTTTAAGGAGCTTTAGGAACAAGTTTAAAGTGATCGAGTGTGCTTTAATTTGATCAATTTGTTCAAAATCACCTCTGTAATTTTTTTTTATTATTTTCGGATTTGCGCCGCCGCTACCCACCACCGCGAACCGCCGCTTCTGGTGGTTCTGAGTGAACGCCACCACCACCAACGGACGTGCCACCAGCATAGAAGTCGGGCCGACAAGCTTAGGGAAGTCAACAACCACCAGGGACGGTCGACGAACGCTCGAAAGATCGCGTCATCGTCTTCCTCGCCCGACGAAGATCCGAATCCGACCCGAAAATCCGAATCCTAACCCGGTCGGTCATCGGTCAACGGTCGTCGGCCATCGGTCAACGGTCAACCCTGATCAGACGGTCCAGATTTAATCCAACAGATCAGCGGCTCAGATTTGATCAAGAAGATCAGACGGCCCAGATTCAATCAAGCGATCAGACGGCCTAGATTTCATCAAGCGATCAGACGGCCCAGATTTCATCAAGCGATCAGACGGTCCAGATTTCATCAAGCGATCAGACGGCTCAGATCGAGTCAACAAGATCAGACGATCCAGATCGGTCAGCGAGATCGACGCTCCAGATCTTGTCCGCTTCATCCGACGGTCCAGGTTAATCCGCATTATTTTATTAATAGTTTATTATATAATTAATTTCAGAAAATAATAAAAAATAGCAAAAAATAGTAAAAAATTTATAAAAATTCATAAAAAATTCAGAAAAATTCAGAAAAATACAGAAAAATCCAGAAAAATCAAAATATTTATTTTTTATATAAATTTATTTTTTTGATATTTTTAATATTTTTAAATATTTTTAATGTGTATTTATACATAAATTGCTTTAGAAAATGCATATTTAATGCATGAAAAATGATTTTAATATTTTTAAATATATTCTAGATATATTGTGAACTTATGTGATGATTTTTTTTAAAAAAATAAAAAATATAAAAATATAAAAAATAGATAAAATGACAAAATTGGATTTTCCAAAAACAAAATTTACAAAAAAAAAATAATAAAAAATGATTTTCGGACTTAGAAAAATTATATTTTCATAAAATAAAAAAAAATCAATTGATTAGATCATAGGAGCATCAAAAAAATGATTTTTTATAAAAACTTGAAAATTTAATGAACTTAAATTGAAAATAGTTCAAAAAAATTAAAATTGATCAACAAATTAAATTTTTTTAAAAGAACTACGTTTTGTCTGATCTCGATTAGCGAGTACGTAGGCACCTGTGGGGCGACATAAAAAATAAATAAAAATGTTTTTGTTTTTTAAATATTGTGAATAAATATTTTGTAAAATTAAGATATTTATTGATATTGATATTCTAAAAAAAAATGAATAAAAAAACAAAAAATTAAAATGAATGATTTGATTTGTAAATATTTGTGCTATGATGTTTTATTTGAGTTTTTGAGCATGAAAAGGATAGATCATAAGTTTAAAATTCCAAAAGTGGTAACCAATTTGGTTTTAATAGGTTAGCCCCCGAATCCATGATATCTGGTTTTAAAAATTTGTTTTTTTTTTTAAAAATCAAATTTTCGCAGACTAGCAGCTAAGTTAGGATCAACCGACCTATTGATCCTAGCTTTTTGTTTTTTCTCGATCTATATCGGGTGGCGACTCTAAATTTTTTTAAAATTTCTTTTAACCCCTAGTCGAGGATTCATGTTAAATGGGTTCGGGTTTAATGTGAATCGGGTTATGAGAAATGAACCAGAGATAAAGTGGAAAAATCCAGGCTCGACACTCATGCAAAGATCTTAAAATGCAATTAAGTGTGCTTTAGATCTCTTTTAAGATGAATGCGTGATTGTGCTTTGATGAGTTAGGATAAAAAATTTATTAGGTGTTTAGCATCCGGATGCCACTATATTTTAATTCATGTCAAGGGAAAATTTCTGTGTGATCTATTATTGCCATTTGGATGGTAGACCACTTTCACTTATCTTCTTTTGGGTAAAGTGCGGATGCTATCTAAGGACAATGGGAATATTGCTTTGGTGTTCAAAAGGTAGTTATATGGCAGTCGAATGCTAAGTTGCAGAAATATAGCTGTTGGAGTATTAATTGCAGATGGGTTTTATTGGAGAAAATTACCAATAGGCAAAATAAACGAGAAGCATATTTATTCTTGTATTTTAGTAGATAAAGTCTTGTTGTTGAGCTTAGCAATTGGCATTAAATACCTTGTAATCTTATAAATCATTGTTCTTGTCTCTTGTTCTTAAATTTGCATTTCTTTAAGAGAGAAATGCGAGTAGTACTCTTTTGAGATTTGCAATTTGTAAAAGAATACTACTCAAGTAAGAGCTTTAAAAGTGAGTTGTGTATTATTGGGCGTAGCTCTAAGTGAGCTTAATTTGATTGATCAATAGGAGTAGGTGAAGTCCTCAATTGGAGGCTTGTTATGTCTGTGGAGATTAGGGGCGTCCAAACTCTATGTTACATATGGGCTTGAACTTCTTTTCCTTATCTCTTTTACATTCTCACCTTATCATTATCATTATTATCGTGTTCTTATTATTGCTAAATTTGCTTATTAACATCAAATTGTTGAAATCATCAAAATAAGTCATATACTCAATTCAATACCTCCCCTCTCCCGAGTATATTTTAATGCACTTTCATTTGGTATCAGAACAAAATCTCTAGATTTCTTGTGTTTAATCACATTTTAGAGTAAAAATCATGACAACTAATGCACTAGGATTTCTAGTATGGAAAACTATTAACAGGCCAACACTTATTGGGGGGGGGGGGGGGGGCGGGTTTGAAACTATTCCTATTGGAAGTGTAGAATGAAAATCTTCCTAAAAACATAAAATAGAATATCGAATTTTATAGAAGATGGTCCCTTTAAGATTAAAGGAAAAGAAGAAATAGACTTTAGTGACGAAGATTGGATTTAAGTAAAATAGTTACAAACATATTGCATTTTGGCGTGAATGAAAGTGATTTTTATAGGATTTGCACATGTAAAGCCACTAACGAAATATGGGATGAATTAGAGAAAAAATATGAAGGAACTTCTAGAGTTAAAGACACTAAAATAATCTTTCTATGTGGTTAATTTGAAATTTTCAAAATACAACTCGATGAAACGCATAATAGTTTCATCAACATCATAAATCCCTTGAGTGTGCTTGGAAGTAATTTTACTAATGTTGAAATCAACTCCAAACTTCTTAGGTTATTACCAAAGGATTAGGAAACCAAGAGAACGGCAAATGATGAGGCATGCAATCCAAACACCATGAGTAAGAAGAGATGCTTGACACTCTTAAGACCTATGAATTGATCAAGAAGCAAGGAGAAGAATCAACCAAGAAGACCATTGCATTGAAGGCCACAAGTCACAACTCTAGTGAAAATGAAGAAGAAGAACTTGCGTCATGGTCAAGAAATTAAAAAAATTCATGAAATTCAATAACAAAATAAAGAGAAATGATGATGAATGAAGCTTCTCAAGATACAAAAAGAGAATGATGTAACTATATACTTCAAATGTCACAAACTGAGGCACATCCAACATTATTGCCCCATGCTCAACAAGACATCTAGGGGACCTAAGAAGGAAGCTCTCAATGCTACTTGGAGTGACGATGACAAAAGTGACTTGGATGAAGATGTATGCTTCATGGCATTGGATGATGAGGTAGGTTCTTCTTCCCGAACTTCTTATGATGAGATTGCAATTATGTATAATGATTTATGTAAAGAAATGGTGAAAATGCACAAGAAAAATAAAGCCTTGAAAAAAATGATGTCAAGTGTAGGAAATGAACTTGATGAGTTTAAACATGAATATGTTAAACTTAAGATGAAGAATGACAAATTAGACAAGGATAATGAATTTTCGAGATATGAAAATGGAAAATTAAAAGGTGAAAATGAAAGATTATGTAAAGGATATAAAGCACTAAGTGTTGAAGTAAGAAAATTAAAAACACAATATCAAAAAGATAAAGAAAGATATGATGATCAACTCATGCATGAGATAGAAGAACTTAGAATAGAAAACACCATATTAAAATTCAACATAGATGAATCAAAAGAAACAATTGCTAAGGTCATTGAAGGATAAAAGAACCTCAATATGATGTTAAGTCAACAAAGGTAAACATTAGATAGATATGGAATTGGATATAAGGGTAAAAATAAGAATAGAACATAGAAGAGTTATTTTGTAAAAGCAACGGAAAAAACTTGCAATCATTGTAAAATATTTGGACATATAGCACATACATGCTCGATTATAAATAGCTTTCATAAAGAAAAACTTGTTTTGATCCCTAAGGGACAATCTCATATTGCAACTAACCCTAAAGGACCTAAACTCAAATGGGTACTAAAGAAGTAAGTTTTTATTTAGTAGGAATCTTCAAGAAGAAACAATAAATGGTACTTGGATAATGGTTGCTTAAGGCATATGACCGAAGATGCATCCAAGTTCACATTACTAGTCTTGAAAAATCAAGGAAGCATTACCTTTAGAGATAATCACAGATCTACCATGCTTGATGAAGGTAGCATTTAGTTATTAAGGACAAAATCATTAAGAATGTGCTACTAGTCGATAACTTGAAACACAATCAATGTTAGTCAATTATCTGGTAATGGATTCCAAGTGACATTTTGTGCCAATAAATACTCTATTAAAAGAATCGACAATTATCAAGCTTGTTTTGAAGGGCATGGCCAAAGAAATATTTATAAAATTAATTGGGTAAATTACACTAGAATATATAAAAATTGAGGGGTAAATTAATTTTAAGATAGCTGCATTTCAAGTAGTTAAAAAGAGGAATCAACATTTTGAAAAGTGAATCAAATGAGGTATCAAGATTTTGCGAAGTTCATTTAAGGTATTAATGTTTCAATTAAGTTTTTTTAATTTTCATCAATGGTCAATTATTAATACCTTATTTAGCTTGCCTTGCAAAACGTTGATGCCTCTTTTTAACTACTTGAAATATTGGTACCTTAAATGAACTTATCTTTAAATGTTGATACCTTAAATGAACTTTGTGAAACGTTAATATCTCAAATAAACTTATCCCCAAACATTGACACCTTTCAATGTAATTTTCCTAAAATTAATTTAGATGATTTTAAAAGATCAAATGAAACATGTTTGTACCCTTAAAGTGATGATAGTTGGTTATGGTATAGAAAATCGGGGCATGCTAGTATGGATATCATTTCAAAACTTGTCAAAAATGATCTTGTCAAAAGCTTGCCAAAAACAAATTTTCAAAAAGATAAGATTTGTTAAACATGCCAACAAGGAAAGTAAGGCAAAACTTTTTTTAAGTCAAAGGATGATATTTCCACCTCTAAGGCACTTGAACTATTGCACATGGACTTATTTGAAACTATTTAAACTTTAAGTTTGGGTGGCAAAAGATATACCTTATTTATTGTCAATGACTTTACTAGATACACATGAACTTTTTTTCTTGCATTTAAAGATGAATCAAAACAATGTCTTTCTTAAATATTTTAAAAAAGTCCAAAATGAAAAATGTCTTAACATTGTAACTATCTAAAGCGATCATAGGGAGAACTTGAAACCTATGAAATGGGTAACTTTTATAGTAATTTTAAAATTGAACACACTTTTTGGCATTAGGGCTCTATAACAAAATGGAGTAGTGGAAAGAAGAATATGACTCTAATTGAAATTGCTAGAACAATACTATGTGAAAATAATCTACTTAGATATCATTGGGTCAAAGCCGTTAATACCACTTGTTACATAATTAATAGAGTGTTTAGCAAGCCTATACTTAAGAAAATCCTCTATGATCTTTGAAAAGGTGAAAGATCTAACATATAATCATTTCTCCATTTGGCACTAAATGTTACATTTTGAATAATGGAAAATATCAATTGGCTAAGTTTGATGCTAAAAGGATGAAGGAGTTTTTCTTGGTTATTCACTCACTACTAAGGCATATAGAGTATTTAATAAGAGAACATTAGTTTTTGAAGAATCAATTCATGTTATTTGATGATGTTTTGTCTCATGTGTGTTCCAATGATGAGATGAATGATGTGTGCACTTACTTAGATAAATTCTCCTTTGAAAATAATGAAAATGATATAGAAATGAACATAAAGGAAGACCCTAAGAAAGATGACTTACATAATTGCAATATCCATGATCCTTAGGGACTGGAAATTTGCTAGCACACTCTAAAGACCTAATCATAGGAGAACCATCAATAGGGTGCAAACAAGATCATCTTTAAGAAAGATAAGCAATCTAGTATTATTATCCCAAACCGAGCCTAAAAATGTAGATGAAGCCTTAAAAGATGAGTTTTTGATAAAAGTAATGCAAGAGGAACTAAATCAATTCACTAAAAATGAAGTTTGAGATTTAGTACCTAAACTAATAATAGATCGATAATAGAACAAAATGGGTATACATAAACAAATTTGATAAAATCGGTTTAGTAACTGAGAAAGGATCTCACTTAATGGCTAAAGGAATAATCAAGAAGAAGGCATAGATTTTGATGCGACCTTTACAGGTTGCTAGGTGTTACAAGATTGGTTAAAATTGATTTTTTAGGCTTGTTTTAGAGAGAACCCGATGATCTTTAGGTTAGGGCTCATTATAAAGTACCCTAGGATCTCTAATTAAGGGTTTGATTAAAGAGAGAATCCTAAGATCTCTTCAAATGCAAATCTGAATATTTTTTTTGGCAAAATAAGACTTATTTCTATCCGTCATTTTTTACTAATAAATAATGTTTTGTACGAGAGTAGTTTCATTAACCGCTAGTCCTATTTTACTCCTTTCTTGACATATAAGCTTAACTGCACAATATCATTATTTTGAACATAATAACCGACATGTAACCACCCTAACACATGACAACATGACTGATATAGAATAACCAATTACACACCCATTACAACACATGCACATACATTGTTCATGCCACTGCTCATGCTACTGTTCACATCATCACGCACAAAAAATACCTACTATTATTACTACTGAAATATATACTATCTCTATGCTTTCTATCACACCATGCATAATCTCATTTTACATATGTCATGTGACCTACACACAAGTTGGAATAATGTTAAGTCGAATGTCCTTATTGTCGCTGGCCACTTCATTTCCCATGGTTATAGTTTAGGTAGTGGTTGCATCTTAGTTAATGGTATAATATGGTCTGGAAACTGTTGGAGTGTGCTTTACTACACAACTTACATTGCTCCTATTGTTGGTGGTTTTACTTTGCTTTGGGTGTTGTTAAAGTTGCACTTTAATGCTATTTAAAATAAAATAACTACCTTAGACACAAGACAAACTGGCTAATAATGAACAAACCATCAAATTATGCACATAATGAATATTACCAGCACTTGCCTATCTTTATTTACCATTTACAACACAATACACTTACAAATATAATTACTTAACACAAAATTATACATACACAAAACACTAGATTCATACACACTCCAAACAACATTTTCTTCTTCTTCTTCTTCTAGTGGAATATATTATAAAGTGCA
This sequence comes from Combretum micranthum, assembly GCA_024138025.1. Lineage (NCBI taxonomy): Eukaryota > Viridiplantae > Streptophyta > Magnoliopsida > Myrtales > Combretaceae > Combretum > Combretum micranthum. The sequence continues at coordinate 108,079 of JAMXBD010003526.1, forward strand.
TAGATATTTTTGCTAGTATTAGATATAACATTAATGCTTTCTTCATCATCAACCACTACTAGAGTTGTATTGTGTGATGGAGACATTTTTTTGAATGGACACATATAGTTGGTAGGTCAAACTTCAACTTGAGTGCAATTATCCTTATGTATGTACATAATGACTTCATATTGATGTTGTAGATATTTTAATTGATCCATAATGATTGGCTTTGATACAAATGTTATAAGATCGATTAAAATTGCTAAAACATCAATATGAAGTCATTATATACATACACAAGGATAACTACTTAAGTTAAATTTTAACTGCCAATGATATGTGTCCATTAAAAAAATCCCTAATACATGATAACATGACTGATACAGAACAACCAATTACACACTCAATACCACACATGCACAAACATTATTGACACAACTATTTAATACACCATTGCATAATCTCGTTATACATGTGTCAAGTAACATTCCACCTCCCTGCCCTAGAAAATTGTACATGACCTCACACACAAGTTGCAATAATGTCTAAATCAAGCATCCTTATTATCACTGGCCACTTCATTTCCCATGGTTGCAATTTATGAAGTTGTTGCATCCTAGTTAATGATGTAATATGATCCGACAATTGTTGGATGTGCTTCACTACACAACTTACATTGCACCTTCTGCTGGCGGTTTGCCTTTGCTTTTGGTTGGTGTTGAATTTGCACTTTAATGCTATTTAAAATAAAATAATTGGAAAATAACTACCTTATACACAAGACAAACTAGCTAATAAGGAACAAACCATCAACAATTTTGCATATAACGAATAATACTAGCACTTACTTATTTTTATTGACCATTTACAAGCTCAATACACTTACAAATATAATTACTTGACACAAAATTATACGTACACAAAACACTAGACTTACACATACTCCAATAACATTTCTTCTTCTTCTTCTTCTAGTAGAATATATTTTTAAGTGCATAGATATTTTTGCTAGTATTAGATTAACATTAATGCCCTCTTCATCATCAATTGCTACCAGAATTATATCATGTGACAAGGACATTTTTTTGAATGGACACATATCGTTGGCAAGTTGAACTTCAACTTGGATGCAATTATCCTTGTGTATGACTTCATATTGATGTTTTAACAATTTTAATTGGTCCATAATGATTGGCTCGATACTAAATATTACATGATCGATTAAAATTGCTATAACATCAATATGAAGTCATTATACACATACACAAGGATAATTACACTCAAGTTGAAGTTTAAATCGCTAATAATATGTGTCCATTCAAAAAAATGTCCCTATCACATGATACACCTCTTATATCAATTGATGAGAAGAGGGTATTAATGTTATATCTAATACCAATAAAAATATCTATGCACTTGATAATATATTCCACTAGAAGAAGAAGAAGAAGAAGATGTTGTATGGAATGTGTGTAAGTTTGGTGTTTTGTGTATATATAATTATGTGTCAAGTAATATATTCTCATTACAAAGAACCCTATTATCTCTAGTTAAGGGCTCGATTAAAGAAATAACCCTAAGATCTCTTGAAATGCCAATCTATTTTTTTTCTACAAAAAAGACCTATTTCTTTCCATCATTTTTTGACCAATAATTGTACAAGGAACAATTACATTAGCTACTGATTCTATTTTTACTCTTTTCTTGACACATAAGCTTAACTGCACAATATCACTATCTAGAACATAATAGTAACATGTAACCACCCTAACACATGACAACATGACTGATACAAGAACAACCAATTACACACTTATTACGAACATGCACAAACACTGTTCACACCATTGTTCATGCTATTTTTCACATTACTGCACAAACACTACCTTCTATTATTACTATAAAATATATTATATCTATTCCTTTTATCACATCATTGCATAACCTCAATGTACATTTGTTATGTAACACTATGTTAGAAGCTATTAGGATGCTTTTGGTATTTGCCATCTTTAAAGATTTCACACTTTTTTAAATGATGTCAAAAGTGCTTTCTTAAACATTTTCATTAAAGAAGAAGCATATGTAGAACAATTGTCACAACCCTAAAAGGGGCCTATAGGATTAGCCTAAAGTAATCATATCACGTATGCATCTATAATATGAGAAAATGTTTTGTGTTAGAGAATTGCAAAACTCAACTTAATATTTGCTATGCAACTTTTAATTGTATAAAAACATTTTGATAACTAAGGAAATATCGATTCCCTTAATCCATTAGAACGCATAGAATCAATATCCCCTAAAAATAAATAAAATAGATAGATAACTTACATATGAAAAAGTTTCAAAATGTTGTTTCTCTCAAATGATGATTTTGATGATAACAAAAAGGAGCAAGTAATTACTAACATATTCATTAAGTGTGCAAGGATTCCATATAATCAAAGTGGTTTACAATGACTTAAGAGAATGATTTCAAAAGAGGCTCTATGCAAAGAATACTTTAGAAAGTATTTGAGAAGATTTCAAGAACAAATGAGCTGTCAGAAGGTTAAAGTACTCCGCTCGCTTTTTAATCTATCAGAAGGTTCGTCAGAAAGTGACCTGCAACTTTTTCAAAAAATTTACTAAACACGAACAGTGAGCTCCAGATTCGAATTTTTCTTTGTGGATTTGATATTTTAAAGACCCATCTCCAATGTTGAGTATATTGGGTAATATACTCAATGTGTTCCACAAAGTTGGTTCAATATCCAATAGGGATTCAAATTTTGTTCATTAAAGATAATTTTTTTAGGAAATTCTGTTTTAACAGCAAGGAAAAACTATGTGACTTATAAGGTTCCATTTTCAATACTTTATTCATGTTTTTATTTGGGAATATGGAAGACATGATCCAAATATGCAAGGAACTTGTATGATGATTATTTGTCTATACAAGGAAGCCAAAGTTTGTGGAAAACACGATCTTTTGCATGAACAGTACTAGATGAAGGAATATATCAACAACGGTGATTTCAAATTCGAATTTCAAGTTCAAGATAATTATACAAGTTGTTGGAGATTCAATCTTATCCATTGGAGCAAGAATTCGAGATAACAACAACAAGATCTCAAGTTATTCAAAATTTACAATTTTTGAAGAAAAAGATGAGCTGATATTGCGTACAAAATAAGACAAAATTTATCCAATTGATTTCTTAGCCGTTAGAAGATACAAGGATAAGTATACCCATCCAAGACAGACAAAAAAAAAAAAAAGCACAATCACGTGAAAAACAAGAGAAAATAAAGAGTCACGAATTTCCCTTGGATTTGAGCAAATTTGTCATTCCATTTATCTTCTTTTGTTCGAAAATTTTGAGACCCATACTTTATTTCCTTGATCTAGATTTATTCATTTGATGAGAGATTGAGAGTATAAGTAGGTTCAGTAGATTGATTGCTGAGGAGAATCAAGTTGAGTGAATTGTAGCCAAAGAGAATTGGCAAGAACATCTTCTAACTTAATTGATTTGATTGGATAGTGGAATACAACCGGTGTAGAATACCGAAACCTTAGCTTGGAGCTGGAAGAGAGGATTGACGCTCAAGGGAACCTCTATAATTTGACTTTGCAGTCTCTACTCCCTTATCTTTCTTTAAATTCGTGCAATTTTATTTATTGTTCATAACTGTGATATATGCTCAGAAGGTTGATCAGAGAGTAAACTACTTATATTTTCTTAATCAGAGAGTTAGTCAAAGTTTCTGGGTAAAAAGTTTTGAATTGATATTTGATTTTTCGTGAGCTTAAGCAAATCATTTTTATCCGAATTATTGTTCAAAGTTTTTATTGTTAAGTTTATTGTTTTAAGAAAGTTTCAAAGTCATTTTAGTTGAATAACCAAGTGGTGTGAACTTTATTCAAAATTTTTAAAAGTAAATTTTATAACCAATTCACCCTCCCTCTTGGTTATCGTTTCGGGACCAACACAACCATCATGGAATTAAGCTAATTCTAAGTTCATTTTCTCTATTACACAATTTCAAACTTAAACACTAAATATATGGATTACACTCTAAGATAATCTTCTTATCTTCAAGGACATAACTGAAGAAGATATTTCTCTACATATCCTTATGTCATGTTTAGTACGTGGGAATCGTTCGAATGGGAGATAGAATGATAAATCCATTCCTTTATTTGATACATCATGGAATGGAATGTAATTGATATGTTATTTATTAAAAATATCCTAGTAATTAATGTGAATAATAATAAGTATGAGGATAAAAATAATTCAATATTAATCATTTATGAGTAGGGAATGGAATCGCGATCTGCCTTCTTAAAGGTAGAATTGCATTCCCCTTTAAAGCCGGTATCATCGATTCCTAGAAATCATGATTTTGGTTTTTAAAAATGCAGTTAAACATAGGAATGGAATAGAACTTGAAATTGCGTTCCATTTCGAGTTCATTTCATATATTAAACATGACATTAGCTATTCCCGATGCATTCTTGCACAAGAACTATATGCATGAGCTAAACCACAGCTCAGTGAATAATAAGATCAAATCACATATCACACAAAATTCAAGTAAATATTATTAACAAACATATGCAATGCAAAACTCAACCATATGATATGCCTAGTTTGGATGACCAGAATCCAAACCGATAGAGATTTACACCCTCTCTTGGGGGTTGAAGGACTAGCATAAACCATTCACATCCGGAGAGCCAAAGAACTAAGGAAGAAGAATCTCTCTTCAAATTTCATTTCCTATATTATATATATATATATATATATATCCATTTAAGGATTATAAATCTCCACTTCACCTTAGAACTTAGACTTACCACTAAGTATTAGTTTGTCACGCCCCAAGGGGTACTTTAAACGTAACAGTCGCCACACTCAACATTAAAGCTTAAGTATGACAACCTTAGTCATTCCAGAAGCTTTGATATTAAGTGTAAGCGTGCTATCACAAATTTAGAGGACCATACATGGAATTATGAAGCTTAAGAAGATATAATGACAAATTAAGAAAAGAGGATTCATAATATTCATTTGTTCATAACAATAGTCTTACAAATCATAGAGGTATTCCCCAGCCATAAATAACTATAATCTATTACAAGAATATTTCTATGAAGTCTACATATTATCTAACTCTAAACTTCATTTAGAAATTCCTTAACCAAAAGAAAATACCTGGCTGCAGGGTCTACGTGACCTCAACCATAAATAGGTGAATGCAAAAGATATCTATAGGGTATAAGCTAATAGGCTTAGTGAGAATTATTTCCATAAGTAAAACTTCTTGTGCAATGAAATTCAAACAAGTTATTTAAGCAGACAAATGAAATGCAACATACACGTAGGCAAACAACTATAGTTTTCTGGGAACTATATGTGAATGGATTTACGCCCTCCATTCGGGTTTGGTGATACGTAACCTCAAAACCAAAACAAGTAGTTTTAGTTAAAAAAATTATGCTTTCGATCAATACCGCCAAGCATATTAAGTCTACTTGATTTGAGCCATGCTTGCCAAGCATTTAATTCTATGTCGCCAAGTAATCGCTTCCGATCATAACTGCCAAGTGTTGCTTTCGACCTGAGCTACCATCCTTCTCACCCAAGGATAATAGCCCAATGCAATGTGACTCACTTCGTGGTATACATGAATCAATTTATTTATGATATCTTAGCATCATTATTATCAAATTTAAGATGATCATATAATTTCATACAAATCAAGTGCTATACTAAAACAAACATTTAATCAATTTCAGCCTCGATATTCTTAAGATCCTTTTAACAAATTTTTTGTATACATATCAATTTGTATTTTTCTTAATTCTAATGCAACTAAATTATAAGTACAATCAAGTAAAGCACTTTAAGGAAATAAACTCAAGATGTCATATCGACACTTCTCTAAACGGATGAGTCGTTCACACAATCCACTTAGTCGAAATAATCCTCGAGGTATGAGTGTCCTTCCTCGGAATCACTTAGTCAAGGAAAATACCTAAAATGAGTATTTCTTGATAACTTTCTTGAGATTTGACAAAACTATGACATAAGAACGTCAAAGTTCATATAAGAGAATTCTAATTTAAAATGGCTATAACTTGGTCATTTTAACTCGGAATCGCGCATATAATATACCGATTTCTACCTACTCAAAAAGATCTATCCATTTATAAACTATTTTATCAAACTAGATCATTTAGGCTCTGAAACAGTGGCGATCAGATTCACAACGAATTTTCCCTAAACTAAAAGCAATTTGATTCAAACATCAAATCATTCAAAAATTGTTTGATAAATACTTAGTTATCTATATAGTTGAAAAATTCTTTTTCATAGATACTTAGCTCATTTTTATCCATGCTCAAGTGTTTGTTGTTCAACCATGTTTTTGGGTAAAACAATGTTAATTAAGAGTTTAGAAAACTATAGTTTACAAGAAATCCATTTTGTAAATCCTTTAAAATAATTTTGATTCTTTTGTTTTCAAAGAATTACTTTATGTTTATCTTACTATTTTTCTAAATGACTTTTTGATAAAAATGAATTTCTTCTTTCTCAATTTCTCAACATTAGTGCTATTTTTCCTATTTGTTTTCTTTAACTATTTATTTGAAAAATCTTGGTTTTGAAAACTCTCATTTTCGTTTTAAGGGGTTTCTTATATTATGTTTTTTATGAAAATATTTTAGTACCAAAGCCATCTTCTTTTAAGAAAACAAAGTAATATAAAAACGATTCAAAAAGCTTTTTCAAGACAATTTTTTTTTTTAAATTGTAGTGAGTTCTTCTTAAAACTTGAAAAAAATAACTTTACTTTTGTTAAACCATAGATTTATATTTTATATAAAACCATTCTTAGGTGATAAAATCTCCTTTTGTCAAATATTATTGAAGCTTTGAAAGATTTAACAACAATCTTAATGTGCATATTATGAGAAATAATAACAAGCAAAAATAACATAAATAATAAATAAAGTCAAGTATTGAGAGTCTAACTTTTTCAAGGCTCTCGAGACTAAGAAGTAGACTAGTCCCAAAAGAAAGAAATAAAATAAAAAGAAAAGAAAGAAAAAAAATTGTTTTTGATTGATGACAAGTCAAGACTAGAGACTAGTCTTAAAACAACAAAAAATAAATAAATTGCAATGGAAGAATAAATAAATTACTTTGCATGAAAATAAAAATTGCAAGTGAGCTTATATGCTCTAAAGAATATATATATATATATATATATGTAAATATATAATAATACTTAGTTAGATATAATAATGATAATAACATGAACAATTAAAATAACAACATAAACATAAATAGATATTCATGAACAAGAACAATACATGAACATAGTGTAGCTTCTATAACATTTAGTTTTTGGAAACTCATACCATGGTCATGTAAAATTACATGACATGAGAAGAAAGAACTTGTAAAGAAAAGTTTACCTAAAGAGGATTTTTGAAGTATTATGTGGTAATGGGATTTGTGAATGTAAAGGTGGTTTGAGATTATTTTGAGAGGATATTTGAGAGATATTTGGTAGTAGATTTGTGGGTAGTAATTGTATGAAAGAAGTGAAACAGGAGGTGATATTTATAGGAAATGAGGAGTGAATTTTTGTGTGATTTAAATAAAGAGAAATGAAACAAAATTAAGGGGAGAGAGAGAGTGATGCACCGACCACATGAAGAGAGGGGAGAGAGAGATTTATATT